>JAVQJF010032397.1:0-22124 GCA_036023855.1 Gadopsis marmoratus
TCATTCTTTGTACTTGTCTCTCTCTTCTTTTCGCGTCTTGTCTGTGTGCACTCGTGTGATTTGCCCTCTTTCTCGAATCCTCTTTGGTTTCCTTTCATTTTCGGGGTTTGTGGGGTTTGCTTTTAACTGTGGCCCGGCGTGTGACTTTAATGCGTCATTGCGTCCTCGGGTTTTCACTAACCTGACTGTGAACTACTCCTGAACTTCACCCCATCACAAATGCATTCGCCAATCACCAATAATCAACCCCTCACACCTTCCTAAATCGAACCCCCACTCTGACCCACCTCTATTATCATGCTCTCTCCCCGTAAATATGGTCCTTACCCCACAATGTCATATATCATCTTCATCCTGCCCTCGCACTCCTCACCCTTCCATCACTCTGCCCCTCCCCCTGCTCCTCTGTACCTTACCCTCCCACCCCCCTGCAGCAGCGTCAACAGCGCCCACAGTAGTGCCTCCCGTTCGTCGGGGGGAGGCGGTAGTGGTGGTATTGGTGGTGGTGGTGGAGGCTCCCAGCCCCACTCACCCACCTCATCCTCCTCCTCCTCCTTACGCTACCGCAGCAGCCTGCCGCACCAGCCTCTGCCGCCGGGGGGCATCGCTGCACACCGCCTCAGCAGCGTCTCCTCCCATGATTCGGGCTTCGTGTCCCAAGATGCAAACATCTACTCCAAGCCCCCCTCGCCCATGCCCTCGGACATCACTAGCCAGGTACAAAGTGCCTCATTGCACAAACGGAAAAAGACACACAATGAGACACTTCACACACAGCTCACGTGAACATGTGAACTCTTGATCGGTTTTTGGCAAACCAGTAAACAAAGTGTGCTTCTCCTGTTCCTCTGCTGCAGAAGTCATCCAGTTCAGCATCGTCAGAGGCCTCCGAAACGTGCCAGTCAGTCAGTGAATGCAGCTCCCCCACCACTGTAAGTACTCTATTCACACTGTACAACACTGAGTCCTCCAGCATTCAGCACTCAAACCAAATTAAAGTGTGGCACTAATAGAAAAGCACAGGCACATCAACACAAATGTCGAATTAAGTAACACAAATTCAAAAAGAACTACATTTATCTTTATATTAAATAGATCATAGTTTAGAATTTTCTCTCTCGGTTTGGGGCTTTTGTCCAAAACTCAACATATAGACAGATAATAATAATAATATCATCATCATCATCATTGGTTGTTGGTGTCAGGCGACACATAATAATAATTATTATTATTGTTGTTGTCATAATTATCACTAAAAGATGTTTTATCTTTAATGAAATCCATAATACCATATCTGTCTATTATCAACGAGATCAGCAGTAACAATAATGATGTAATAACAATATATAAACTATGATAATGTTAACAACAATCACCACCATCAACAATAAAAAACTAATGGAACCGTTGTTAAAGCGGTGCTGTAAAAGTCCTCATAGAACAGGATTCTACAACACATGATGAGTTACCTTCACCAAGGCGGAGGGAGATTAATTTTAAGAGTTGAGTGGATTTCTGCAGACAGTGAGACGTTGGCTGCTGGACGGCCAGAGTCAGGTGACTCTGTGGCGGCTAAACGGCCATTTTGTTGGTATCAAGCGACATCACATCAAACACCTTCGACTTCCTTTACGAGAGAACAATGAGTAAAAATGCACCGCAGACATGCTGCGTTTCTTGAATTGATGTATTTTGACGCTTTCCACATAAGAAAAAAATTGCATTTATATTACAGCAGGAAATTGACTCAAATTGATCCATTTTCTGCAGGCTCATAGTGCAAACTGGTATCTTCCCAGGCACACGGAAAATGCTTTCCTCAACTTCTCATGTCTTGTGCTTTTGGTGTATTTTGGCAGCTCGCTGCAGTGGTAGAAAAAAAAAAAAATCAATTTTGATTTTAAGATTTACAGAAACTCAGACGAGGCCAACAGCAAACATGGAACATTTGTATTCTGTACAGTTCTCGCCACTTTATTTTGGCGGGGGAACGCTCATGCAAACCCCTCCAAAATCACAGATACTTTGTATTTATGTTTGAGAACTTGTCCAGTGTGCACATCTGTTTACAACCCCCCCCACCCCACACGCAGCAATTCACTGATTTTAAAGCAGCGTCTATCATCCACAACAGCTGGCATAAGGACTTTCTTCCCTTTCAGTTGATTAACACCCTTTACAGCCATCTGACACCAGTAAGAGTGTGATCTATCTCCAATTTCAGTGGCATACGTTGTGAAGATGGATTGTGTGCCCCACATCCACTCCTTACCTTGATTCAGTCTTGCACAATCACCATGAGGCAATCTACTGTTCTCTGGCACGCACCAAACCTCTATGTTAAATCCGAGTATTTCCATTCAAATGATCCAGGAAGTTTGAGACGGCGACTCTCTCGACACGTTGGACACACGCTCTGGTCCCGTCGAACATCACAGGGAGACCTCTGAAACTCCTTGAACAGGCCATCGCTCGCTCTCGCTCTCTGTGCGTTCATATCAAACACGATTTGTTAGCTGGTGCAACAGCTGCGTCCGCCTGCAGCAAACGTATTGCTAACAGTAACCATAACAACATGACGTGGCAGAGCGACACAACGATGAATGCAACCTGAATAATCATTTAAAGCCCCCCTCCGCTCAAAAACACGTTTGTCTTCTTGCTCCCACAGTTGAATGTTTGAGCTTCACTGTGCAGAACGATGTCTGTGCACAGTTTGACACCAGAGGGATGTTTTCAGGGTTCATCTGCTCAAAGTGGAAAGCTTCTATGGGCTCTTGGAAAATCTGATTTTAAGGGGTGGGGGCCTACGATCACGATTTGTGACGTTGGAAATCCTTCCTAGTCCAAATATTCAACTTGCAGAGGTGCGACATTGACGCCTCCAGCGCAAGATACAGTGGTTCAACTTATATTTACAGTTTCAGTGAAGGAGAACGAGCAGATGCCATTTCAAGGATTTGAAGATGCGAAGAGAACATGTCAGGTACAAATTATTTTTCAAGGTAAAGACATTTATACACGTTAAAATCCCCTCCACACATATTTAAGTTAAACAAGCAACATGTTTACGGGGCTGCCAGAGTGCACGTCTGCAGCCACAAAAACACCAAAAGTGCACCGACCACTTTGTGTGCAGTGCACACTTAACTGCGTTTTGCTCCCCCCACCTTTATTCACAAGGATAGCATCCAAAGGTTTGCTAGTCCAAATTCCCAGCACCACCAGTACAAGCCTGTTTGGGACGGTCTTATCTGTCTGCGTGGGGGAACAGTCCCGAATACTTCCCATTGAAAAGCAAAATGAAAGCATAAAGCATAAATGTCGCCTACACGAAGGTGTAATTATATGCTTTATCGGACGATTTTTCAAACAGTATTATAGCAAAGGTTTTGCAAGAGAAAAGACTTCAAGTATGATGGCTAACTTCTTGGCTTCGGGGACACACGTCTGGTTAACTTCAACACCTTTGATAAAGAGCAGTGCGCAGCTGTTTCCTTCCCTTTTCTATAGAGACCATATAAGACTCCTTCATTTTTAGATCGATAAGGCAGTCTGACACGACTACTAAAAACTGCAATGATACGGACAAGGATATCAACAATTTACAATTATGCAGAATTACTGCACTGAAGTAGAAACTGCCACATGAAATCCATCAGAATTTTAAGTGCACGCATGAGTCTGCTTCAACACATCCCATGACTTTTCTAACATAACCATAAAAAGTAGCAGCTTTCTAGGCTTCACAGACTTAGTTCTTAGACTAATTACACTTAGTCTGCATATCGAGTCGTTCTGATGGAAGACTGAGGACTCGGTGTGTGTGTGTTATTCTCGTGTTTGGCCCAGTGGTACCTGTCGCGGCCCGATCCGAACCGGAAACTCGATCTTGCGCTGACCATGTGCAACAATGCAGCCACTTCCTGTCCCCACTTTTTATATTTTTCTTAAATTCAGAAATTAAATGATTCACACTTTATGTTTAATGGAACATATCTTTAGAAATACAAAAGTAAAAAAAAAAAGTCAATCAATCAATAATGTTATCTTTTGTTTTACTAGTTATAAAATAAATTAAATAGAAGATTACATTTGTCCTCATTAAGTAAATGTTTTATTTCCTGTTCAGGTAAAGAATGTCTAATATACGGAGCTAAATTCATTATTCATTATTCATTACAAGCTGGTAAAGCGCTTGCTTGAATAAAGTAATTGTTAAATTCAGTCAATTATGAACAATGTAATATATATTAATGTTTATGTATTATTATGATGAAGCTTTATATGAAGTGTTTAATTTCCGCATTTAAGGGGGAAAAAGCGGTGACAGGAAGTAGCCACATTTTCGCACATGCTCAGAGCAAATCGTGTTACTGTTATGGATCAGGCCAGCTGAGTCTCTCTCTCTCTGGGTCTCTCTCTCTCTCTCTCTCTCTCTGGGTCTGGGTCTCACTCTCTCTCTGGGTCTCTCTCTCTCTCTCTGGGTCTGGGTCTCTCTCTCTCTCTCTCTGGGTTTTCCTTCCTCTGGTGACGTGACTATGTCTCTCATCCCGCAGTTTGGCACGTCCTTCGCTACCTTCCGCCCCGCTCTCTCTCACTCTGGCTCCACCAGACCTCTCTCTGTCATTCTTCCTGTTCCTGTGTCCCCACCCTTTAACCGCCCCCCCGGATCCAGCTCCTCCTCTCCCACATCAAAGGTTCCTATCTGGAAGGTTTGTTCCCAATTCGCTTCCATTTCCTCAGTTGCACCTTTTCTTCTGTTTAACATGTTTCAGTTCATGCATACTGTTTATTTTCTTGTCATTTTCATAATCTGATTAACTAATTCATAACCACATTGCTTTGCTTCCTTTAAGTGTTCACACCCACTTGCTGTGTGTGCATGCGTTATTTTATCCTTACTCACTGGTTTTACCTACTGGAGATTGGCCAAAACCAAGCAGGGGTGTGGAGCGCTGACCAATCAAACTCATCAACATGAACACATTCAAACTCTCAAAAAAGGCCTGGGCCACCTACACCCAGGCACCATCACACTGTTCCAAACACCCAGGCACGATCCACCCATACAGGCCTCCTCTCTCTGCACTCAGATGAAGGGCTTCAAACTGCTGGATAGTGGACAAGTCTCTCGTGCTAATCCTCCCCGCTACTTCATGTTTATTAATTCAACTCACCTCCTCAGGATTGGTCAAAAGCAGGTCAGTATGAGCAGCCGGTGGCTGCAGCGGTGGTTCAGAGGCGAAAGGAACCTCTCGATAGACTGAGGGAGAACGAAGCGTCGCCGGTCTCCCAGGGATACGCCGGGCCATCACACCCCGATGACGCGCAGAGACCCAGGATGACCCCAGCTACCATCGCTGCCAAGGTAACGCTGGATGGTGCTGACATGAGACTGAGAAATACAAATCAATTCAGTTAAAGAGTGAAGTTTGGACCTGCTCTATATGAAAAGTGCCCTGAGAGAACTTCTGTTATGATGCAGCGCTATAGAAATAAAACTGAATTCAACAATAAAAACACTATGTCCAGTAAACTACATGAAATAACAAAATCTGATGAATTGGAGACTACATATATATAGTGGTCTAACGTGTGCTTGAATCAAGGAACAGGAAGATCACCCTAAAACGAACAGGAAGCCAGCCAATCCAGCCAAAAGGTTGTGGTACATGTTGTACCTGAAAAGCTTTTCCTTTTCCACTACTTTATTTCCATTTGAGGATTAGACAATAGCAGCAAGTGAACCAACCTAAATGGAACAAAAATGTATTCCTGTCAATGGAGCTGTGAAAGAAGCCAAATGTTAAAGATTAACTTTCGGTTTCCATAGTATCTCAGATTTGGAGCCACATCCAAACATGTGTTTCTCCTGGTCCAACTGACAAGCAATATCCCACATTACTGCAATATCAAAAGCTAAACATAACCATTAATAATATATGATCACAAAATATGTCATGTTCACACATCATAATCATTAGCACGTTTACTGCCTGTGCTGATATATTCGTCAGTGTGTGAGCTCTTTGGAGATCATCACATTTCTTACATACCCCACATGCAGCTAACAAAAGGGACAGAAATAATTCTGAATTTGGTTTTTAAGCAGCTGGCTGATTCAAAGCCTCTGTGTGTGTGTGTGTGTGTCCTCAGCATGGAGAGGAGGTTTCTCCAGCAGCTAGTGACCTGGCCATGGTCCTGACCAGAGGACTGAGTATGGAGCAGCAGAAAAGCAGCAGAGACTCCCTGCAGTACTCCAGCGGCTACAGCACAGAGACCACAACCCCGTCCTGCTCCGAGGACACAATCCCATCACAAGGTGAACCTTTTTTGTAAAATGTCAGGAAAGCCAAGCTGTCAAAAGGAATGTATGTGAAATATCAATATAATATCAATATCTCTTCTCAATCACTTCACCAAAAACACCACCATCATCATCTCCTTTTCCACCTTCCCTCTCCGCCTCCTTAGGTTCAGATTATGACTGCTACTCAGTGAACGGTGATGCTGAAGGTCCAGATGGACAGACAGACTTCGACAAGTCCTCCACCATTCCTCGGCACTCTAACATTGCCCAGAACTACCGCCGCATGATCCAGACCAAGAGGCCAGCCAGCACAGCCGGTCTACCTAGTGGGGTTCTAGGTCCCGGGGCTCATGCGATACCAGGACAATCTGGTGGAGCTAGTGGAGGTGGAGCAGGTACTCCAGGCACTGCAACCATCCGCCGAACCCCGTCTACCAAACCGGGCGTGAGGCGCACACTGTCCAACGCGGGGCCGATCCCCATCCGACCACCCATTGTGCCTGTCAAGACACCCACTGTTCCCGGAGACTCGTATTCAGCTGGCGCAGGTGTTGGTGGGCAGGCAGGTGGCGTACCTGTGCGTGTGGGCAGTGAGGAGTGTGTGTTCTTCACAGGAGTTGAGGATGCACAGGGAGCACTTGATTATGTGAAGGCGTCGCCGAAGCGCCTCAGCCTGCCCAACACCGCCTGGGGATCAGGGGCGGCATTAGAGGTGTACGCCCAGCAGCACAGCGGCCTTGCAATGGGGATCGGCTCCGGGGCCGGATCAGAGGAGGACCAGATGATCGCGGCCAATCGGCACAGCCTAGTGGAGAAGATTGGCGAGTTGGTAGCCAGCGCGCATGCCCTTGGAGAGGGGCAGTTTCCTTTCCCCGCCCTCCCCGATGACCCGGCCCTGCAGCCAACTGGGACTGCCGACACTCAAACAGGGACAGAAGGGGCAGAGGGGTCCGGCGACATGTTGACCACCATCAGGAGAGGAGTCCGCCTTCGCAAGACCGTCTCCAATGACCGCTCGGCGCCACGCATCTTGTGATTGGAGGAGACGCAGGAAGAGGATGATACTTGTCCGCCAATAGGGAGTCAGGTGTTGGTGTGGCGCAACCCAACCACCTAGTACATACGAAACCATGTAGGGAAAGCTATAATATAACTGCAGATGATTGAAAACATACACAAAAAATAAGTTTAAAGACACCATTAGACTAAATAATATATAATATAATGATAATAATAATAATAACAACAATAATAATAATAACAACAACAATAATAATAACAACAGCAACATAATAATGTTAACCCATGCCCATACTGAATATTGACAGGCTCATAGCCGGCCACTATAACTAGTGTGTGTTGGACGCATGTTTGTCTTCTGTAAACCTTCACCCAGGGATGGAAAGACTTGCAGGAAAAACAGACATGATCAAAAAAGAAAAAAAAAAAGGCAAAGAAAGAGAGAAAGACTGGGTTCTGTTTGCCAACTTACGCCCTTCCCTCATCTTCTCCAACTAACACAACTGTCTAAATCCCAGACGAAAGACTGACGACTGATGGAGGGGCCGGTGGGGGCGAGAGAGAGAGAGAGAGGGGGGGGGGGAGTCAGAGTGCCACGTGACCAGCTGGATTTGAACCCAGGTTGTCTCGGCAGCAATGTACTGTACTCATTTGCCCACTGAACTGAAGCTTTGGTATTAGCATGGGGAGCTAACAAGCCACAGGAGTCCTCTGGTTCATCCTGATCTAAAAGAGTCTAAAATAATACTGTTGGCATTGAACCGTGCTAGTGCCCCCTCCCCCCCTCTCTCTCCTCTCTGTATGTGTTGTGTGCGCCCATTCATGTGTATGCATGTGGGCAAATGTGAGTGTGCGCACACGTGTGTGTGTGTGTGTGTGTGTGTGTGTGTGTGTGTGTGAGGGGGGCGGGTAGAGCTCTGCTGCAGGACAGCCGGTTACCCAATGAGGGCAGGGCTTTTCTCCTGTGTGTTGTGCGTGTATTTTTTCTTGTTTATATCGTGACGTCATTTACCTTGTTACCACTGTACGAGAAGTTGCGAGGAGTAATCCAGGCGTATAGATATATTCATATATATTTTCTAGAACCAGAGAGAAAATGTTAAATCAGAAATGGAGCAATAAATGTGTTTTATTTTCTTGTTTCCAAGAAGAGGATTGATAGGAGGACTGTAGGTTCTCCTTTGTCACATTCAGGCAATCATCAGGAATGCTAAAATTACACATCGACTGTGAATTCATGCCTAGCCGGTTTTGGCGTGTCTCTCTCCCTGTCTCGTTCTAGTGGAGGAAATGGATTACAAAATAAAACAAACTGTAAGCACTTTGGTAGGTGGTAGAGTATGTACAGTAGCCACTAGGTGCTGCTGTAGTCATACTGTGAGATAGGGAGAGTGGAAGTGAGAGAGATGTCTGCCAACAAGGCTGTGTCTTGAGGAAGTTAGTTAATTCATTTGTGGAAGAAGAAGAAGAAGAAGAAGAAGAAGAAGAAGAAGAAGACGACATAAAGGGGACGAAGAGGAAGTGATAAAGGCAGGCGGAACTGGAGTGATTGGTCAAATGGGAGATGGGATAAGAAAGTAGAGCAAAATATTCATCTAAAAGTGGACTGGACGTCAGGGCTCTTCAGGGTTCTACAAGCACTACAAGCCTTTCATGATGTGGTTAGACTGGTATCTGAAGCACTGAACACGTAATGCAAAAAAATACACTGCACAGATGAGTCAGACTACTTTTGGATATAGGCTTGATGAGGGTTGGTTCACCCAAATGACAAACAAAGCTCACGCTCTCAGTAGCCGTGAAAAGAGTTTGTGTCCAGGCTAAGATGTCCGTCTCAGAGGCTTCTGCCTCCACCCCATGCCGATGGAGGTGAATGGAATTATGTTTGTGGTGCTCATAGAATTGAAAAATTATAAATTGCATTTCTTCGGGTCATCTACAGATGCCGTCTTAACTACTCTTTTCTACCGCGATAGTAGACCTACTGTGAGCATAACAAGTCTATTCTGCTCTGCTGTATCGCGCTGGAGGTAGAAATCTCAGAGCCTGGACAAATAAAACCAAAACTATCATAATGCTGTCGAGATACGTGTAGAAAATATGTTTTTGTCATTTGGGTTGGACGACACTCAAACATGCTGTACATCAAAAACTCACTTGAAATGTGTTTGCACATGTGGATTATGATCATTGGACATCCAATACTGTATATTACACAGTAATCTTTACTCATGCACAGCTCATCTGCAAAATATATTCTCACCTGCGAACACTGTATATTTTTGCATTATGGGCGTTAAGCTGAACAACAGCTTTTTTTTTGGCCCCAGATCCGCTCAAGTTAAAACCTTCCTCCTTTAAAAAATGAACTACAACAATCTCAAATCTGCAAAAATGATTATAGTTGCAATAATGTTACCATAGGACACAAAACGATCATGAACAGTGCATTACAGTAATTGCACTACAGTCACTAATGGAAAGTTTGGGTGTCAGCTGGTTTGCCGTCTTACGAAGGACCAATCTCGGAACCCCCTGGCTATCGGCTGGCGAAGGTTTAGCCTCTGCGGGCAACAGCCAATGTTTCGGGCCTCTGCCATCGTTTACACTCCCGATTAGCAATCTTGGAACACATCTGCTATTGTGTGGCGACGATTTCAACGCAGATCTTTTAACAACGATGCTGATCTCCAGGGTTCCGGTCTCTGCAACAACGTTGCCTTCGTTAGAAGTTGCGGCCGGCAGCTGGTAGCTTTGCTCGGGCCTTCAGTGGAGGATGAGGCTTCTCTGGAGTGCTGCCGGCGCCCAGCCGCCGGGGGCTGAGCTGACATCAGCTGCCGACGGTCTCATTTTCTGGTTCCACGTGTTAAATACAGAAGATGTGACGTTGCTGTAAGACAGCGCGTAATGAAAGCGACTAGTATGGCTGTTTGATTGACTACGCTTCTTAAGTGACTTGCCCAAACACTTGTCGCCAATGAGCAGCGTCACCAGAAATGTGAACATTTCGACCAGTGACGAAATATGTTGTTATATGTAGTTAATCTAAATTTTGCGCCAGGCTACCCCGGCACGGTTCAGCTCAGGACACGGTTGTATGAAAGGGTTATTTACGGACATTGAGGCGTGCGGAAAAGGTGAAGCCTGCTTGGCGGGTTTAAATGAGTCTTTGTAGGCTGACAGAGAGGAAAATGTGTGTGGAGTGAGCATTTCACTGCCTGTTCATAAAATATGTACTCTATGTGCTGTACTTGTAAATGAGAATCAGGCGCACAGATTTGGTATAAAAAAGGTTTGTTAGAAAATATTACAAGGAATATTCTGGTTTTTCTCCCCCCCCCCATTCTGCAGTACTGTTTTTGAATATTTAGTCTTACTTTTAATTAATGTAAAAAAGAAGAAAAAAAACCTCCAGTTGTAACACAAATGACTAAGCTGTGTAACATGTGGATGGATGGATGTAGGACGTGTGGGCCGAGCGTAGGAAGTGTAGACTAGTGAACTCTTCATCTCTTCTAGCAGTGACCCTCCGTCTGCCTGCTCACGCGCTCTTTTTGTCGACATATTTAGGGTTAGGTTCTTCCTTATTGTCCCTCTTGAATAGAGCACTGTCGCCCTCGGCCAGCACACTGTTTTGTTTTGTTTTTTTGGGTTGAACTCTGAAACAGTGCTTCGTCAAGGGGAGTGTTAAATTTTTTTCTTGTCGTGGGGGGGGGGGGACTACTGTATGTGTGTTGTCACATGTGGACGCTGCATGTTGTATCAGCTGAATCTGATATTGGGTGAGAGGGTGGAAGGGGAGAGTAGCGGGCTTGGACTCCACCCCTCCAGATAAACACATTTTTGGTGAGTAAATGTTCATCTGAAATGTTTGTGTCAGACCGCCTGTCGAGGTCACACTGTACATGAATATACGTGCGTATGCCGAGTGTACTGTACGGTGAAGGGGGGCATCGAACTCTACGTGCTTGACTTGCTTCAACTATCGCAATGTCAGAACTTTGTTCTTGTACAACTTTATGAAGTCTCCAGTGTAAAACAGTGGGAAAGCAATACAGCGATAGCGTGCATGTACGTACATTCACAATGACGTTCCAGTGTGGGTATGTTAAAGGAAAATACCACTGTTTTGTCATCTCTAGGATACTTGTGTTCCCCATCTAAAATCTACTCCACATTGCATGGCTCTGATGTATGATTTGGAGTTTAGAGACCCTTTAAGGACACTGCTAGAGCCGATTTCACTAGTCTGAATGCGTATGTGCTGTATGTTTATTAGTTCTAGTGCAAACTGAAACACTGCCAGCTACCTATAACGGGTTATTGCTCGACTGGGGGGGTTCGTAACGCGGATGGATAACAACTCAGGACAAGACAAGGAGGCTAAAACTGTAAGGTTTTCACTTTGAATGAGACCAAGACAGTCACATCACACTGCACATGCCCTGTCGTGCAACAGGATGACTGGCTATAGGATGAGTGTGAGATGACAGTAAGATGCAGCGCTGCTATTTTCCTTTAAAATGCCCAGGTAACAGCACAAGAAGTTATCTAAGTAAACAATGTCTTCTTTTTTGTTTTTTTCTAAACATGCTGAATTAACTGTGTAGTGACCTAACTGTCTGAAACAAGCTGAAAAAACTGCTCTGCTGCAGATGTGTCAATATGCCCATGAGTGTATGTGTATGTGGGTAGAAGTAGGCCTACTGGCACGTGGGCAAAGCAGGAGAACATGCATAGACTCAGATTTACATGTGTGCACACAAAACACACGCATATACACGTCACAGGATACGCGCACAAAACAATCCATTCTTCCTCAGCCGAGAAACCTGCACAGTCCTAACTACAGCATGTCCACAAGGAGCCAGCACTGTAAAAAGTAACATTTAAAAAAATTAATTTCATTGTTTGATTGAGTTAAATATGGTTGGGGTGGGGGGGGATCCCATCGGAACTTTCAGTGACATTACTACATTTTAATTTATTTTGCTATTAGCTGACTTGTTGCCTAGCGAGGGTTAGCGTGTGAGCTCGACAGCATCTAGCTTAATGCAAAAATGGATTATGGTGCATTTCTTTCGTGCCACCGGTAGTTACATACAGCATGCATACTTGATCGAAAGCTGAAACAATGATTTCAGAAAATGCCATCTTTCTATGCACACAGCTAGCCTGACAGACTATAGCGCTGTTGAGTGTTGGGTACGTACCTGTGACTAACAGGCGCCTACATAGACTGTCAAATGTGAAAAACGGAGTTGTTTGGTATTTTGGGAAATACTCATTCGTTTTCCTGCTGAGAGTTAAATGAGAAGATCGATGCCGCTGTCGTGTCTGTGGGATTCATACGAAGCTACAGCCAGCAGATGGTGTGCCTAGCTTAGCGTAAAAACTGGAAGCACAGGGGGGAAAGCTAGCCTGGCCCTGTACCGGCTAAATAATCCACCTACCAGCATCTGTAAAGTTCACTAAATGACACACTATCTTGGACAAACAATGTAAAAATGACAGGATGTTGTGGTGTTAACGTGCAGGGTTACTGCTTAGCGTCCTGGTGGTGACGAGGCTCTGCAAAGAAAGCAAACCGATAACTCCGGCTAGCAAAAGCTGTTTTCCCCAAAATGTTGAGCGATTTGTTTAATTGAGACGTGAACACTCAACAGCACAAGCTGTCTGAGCAGCCTGGAGGTGTACGAAAACTGCCAATTAAACAACTGTGGATTTAAGAGTTTCCATTACTAAGAAAGAGAAGGAAAACTGAATTTACTTATACCTCTGCTATCAGACTTTTTTTTTTTCTTTTTACACTTATGTATGTTTTCCCTCTCTTATCGTCTTCTTTTCTTACGACGGCCCTCGGCCTCCATCGCCCACCCACGCCACCTAGCTGACACGTTAGAGAACACTTGTCACGATAAGAGTCCCATCGGCTGCTGTGCACGGTCCCTTAGAGCCTCGCCAAAGCTAATGAAAAGTAATTCTGATGAAGTCTTTATTTTCACCACAGTTCACAGTGAACATGATCTCAGCTCTGTCTGTCTCTCTCTCTGTCCGTCTACCCGTTCACTCCTCCCCCCCCCCCCCTCTCTCCACGCCTGTGTGTGTGTGTGTGTGGTATAATTATGGGTCCTGGGCGTGTTGTTCAGAGAAGGGGCCCGGGAAGCATTAGCATTAGCTCCCTGCTGCACACAGTAACGTGAGCTGTTTTCAAGGCAATCAGCTGGATGTCTGACGCTCCATCTCAGCGCCGGATTACGTTTTGATCAAGACATCATCTCACAAGCGGCCTGTATCACTTTGATGAGTTCTTGGTGAGATTCTGTGAAAGAAACCTACAGGATGCAAGTACGATGAGCGGCAGTAACTCAACGCGCAGTTAAATGCCTTTTTACCCACATTGCCAGAAAAAGAAACCCGCGTGTTCAAGTGAAAAGCCACTCAAAGGGAGACTATGCAGCTTGCGTTGATCAGCTGTGGCCACAAGTGACAATTCCAGCGTAGTGGTAAATGCTAAGATGTAACGTAACATTAGCACAAGAAAGGAGGCAATGTCAATGAGCAACGGCTACAGCTATTTTGCGTTGGCTAACAGTAGCCGCCATTAGTTAGCAAGGCTGTAGAGTGTATTTTAAATTGGCCCGGCGATGTAACTTTTCACCCGTAAGAGTAAAAATGTGTTTTCTTCTTTTAGAAGAACTTCAAATCAAAAAGGATCATAATTTCAAATGTCATCATGACAAACAGTACCAAAGTTAGGTTTTCAACATAGGAAGTAGCCTTAAGCTCCAAATGCATCTCCAACCAACTGACCTACTATGTGACTTTTATCTAAGTACTTTTACTTGATTTATACTAGAGTATAATATTATAATACAATTTCCAGCCCTGATTAACAGAGTGAAACAGAGGTGCAGGCAGCCTGTTGATGGATGATGAACCAGCCGGACCTCAGATGAGTTTCCCTCGTTTATTCCGATTTGTAGGAAATTGACAGCATTATCGGCTCCCCTATCGCTCTTCTTTCTGACCCGCCCCCTTCAATTTGATTGGCCAAAGCCAGGCGATTGATTGCAGTGGCAAAATCTTCACGTGGGCCGGCGACCGCTTCCCCTCCGCCGCCTCCCCCTCACTGAAACGACTGGGGGCGGCAGTCTCTTCATGCCTTACACGCTGGGAACTAAGATAAGTAAGTAAGACTAAATAAGATTTAAAAAAAATGTCGCCCGGTCAAAATAATTTAAATGAACACGCTGGAGTTCGACCCTGTGCTGGCCGCTGAAGGACAGACCGAGTCGTGTTTATGATCAGACCAAAAGGAGTATTAGCTGTAGATGTACAACCCAGTCCTCCAGCCATCTGCCCAGGTCATCCTGAACGTGTATTTAATGTGTGTGTGTGTGTGTGTTGCATGAGGGCACGTGGTTAAGACCCCTACTGTTCCTCCCTCCCAATCTGCCAGTCAATCTTTCCTGCTGTCTAATGCTGAAGAAGCCCGGTACATGTTCCCGCACACAGACGCAGACTCCCGGGAGGACCACGGCGACGTCCTCCAGGGGATCGTGATGGAACACTTCCTGTCATAGAGCCACGCAGAACAGAGTGGCCCCCTGGTGCCGCCGTAACTTAACTGAATGTCTTGCCGTCAATGCTCCAGTCTCTCGCTCGCTCGCTCTTCTTCCGTTCCAGCCTCTCCACAACTCACCACTGAGTCGTCGATTCTTTTATTCCAAACGGATAACATTATGACAGAGTCGACATCTGCTTTGTCTTTCTGTACAAACCAGTCTTTCGCTCCTCTCTTCCCTCCCGAGGAGCCCTGCAGGCACCGTGGTCTTGTCTCTCTCTCTTCTTTCCGTCTCCTCTTCTTCTTCTTCTCCTTCATTTTCTTGTGAATTGATTTCTAAAATAAGGCTGTTTCGCCACTGTCGCTGATGAGGTTTTCTTTTCTGTCTTCCTTTTTGTAAAATTGGACCCTTTTTTTTTTGTTAACTTTAGTCACTGCTAATGTAACAAAACGCACTGTGATGATTCCAGTATTAATAAAAGTTGTACTTAAACTGTGTGCTGCTGTGTGAAGCGGATCTTATTAACCGAGAAAGACACGATGGCCAAGGTCCTGGACCGACCCACGCACTTCAATAGATGCTGAGAGAAGTGAGTGAATATGGGTCAGTGGATTGTCTGTATGCCTTCTAAAGGCCACTAGGGTGCAACTGTAGGCACTGAACCTAAGAATTACAGGAACAACCGTGTGACACAGACACTTTAACTGTGTCATAAAATCGGAAGGCATAACATGAAACAGATTAGCTGTAATTTTATCTGCAACAATATTAACATAAAGTAGATACTGTAAATAAGAAAGAGGCACTTTTTTAGCAGTAAAATGAAGATATGGCCCAATGACTTTGAGTCAGCTATGATAACAATACTCAAAGAAATAATATATTTAGAAAGGCGTGAATCTGAACACAATTGCTGTGAACGGTTCAGTGTGACAGGAAGTCGGTAAACTGGACAGTATTTCAACCAGGACAGACTTTTTTATTGATTGACATGTTCGTAATTAAGATGGGAAATGTTTGGTGAATCCTTAGACGCCATTGTGACATCATATTTTAAGCGGGGTAGAGAAGCCATGGGCAGTACAGGAAACCCCCTGATGGAAGTCTAGACGTTGCTGGTGGTGGTGGGGAGAGGATGCTGTGGTGAACCGGAGGTGGACACGGTGGAGGAGGCTCGCGGCAGCCGACAGCGAGAGGAGAACAGATTTAAAGTTTGACAGCAGCAATGTGACAAGGCTGACGGAGACCGTGGTGAAATCTGGTTGGATAAGTGAGGGAGGCAAAAAAAAAAAAGCACCCATAATCAGCTGATTAGAGAAGCAGGAAGAGAGGGATGTGAATGAATGAGGCGTTAAGATGGTCCTCCTGATTGAACCAACGCTGAGCTTCATTAAAACACATCACACATCTTCTCCAGCAGACCATGCGCTTCATCCCCTTTGCCGCCTCCTTCAGGGTGGTGTCTGAGGCTGTTTGCAGTTTCCATATTTACTTTTAGATTGTTATGTCCCCTTTGAAACTAGGGGGAGGCGGAGACGACAACACGACGGTCGAGGCACGTCGGAGTCAGAGTAGTGGTGAAAAGGGAAAGTAGATTATTGACAGGTTTTTTTCATAACAAACATGTGGGAACAAGGAGGCTGCTCCAAATAAACTGAAATCAATATAAGAAAACCAGACCTGGCTAGACCCTAACTTCTGAAAAAAGAACAACAAACAAAAAGCCGAGCTGGCTTGTCTACAGAAAAAGGAAATTCACAAAAAGAAACAAAAAAACCAAATCAGCCTTGAGCTTCCAAGCTGAGCTCCTTTTAGTGACGTCCCCGGGTGGTGACAGGGCGGCCCGAAGTGTGAGGGAACCAACGAGTAGCTCAGCCGGACTGCACAGGTGGAAATCAGTCAGCGAGGCATCACCTGGGGAGAAGGACACAGCAACACACCTGCCTCTGCCTGGTAGAAATTTACAAGGTAAATACGAATAGAAAGAAATATAATATTGCAGCCATCTTTTCTCAGAATATATTAGAATGGTCAAAAGGTTGAATATATTACTAACTATTAATCATGCAATTAGTTTAAAAGAAATCCTGTTATTTGTGAAAATGAAAATCCCATTGCCAGAGCATGAGGTCCTGAATGAAACGACTGACATTTGCACAGTGAAGAGCACTGAAGCTCATTCTGGTCTGCACCTTCCTGATCTGCATTCTCATGGGGAGCACAAATTAAATGTGCTGTGTGAAAACAGCATATTTAGCTGGATCAATAATTCAATTTGTATGCAAATATATTCAGCTGGAGTTGTTCAATAACTTAATTTGTTAATACAGCACTGACATGTTTTATGGAAACTTAACAAGATATTAAAATATGGCAATTCCAACTGGCTGTCTTGTTCACATTCAGCTTGCAGGTGAAGTTTTCTGAATGAAAGGTGTAAAAGTACTTCTATGCTGGATAGAGGATTACTACTGGGTGAATATGTTACATCACATGACCCACTTACTGACTCTTATTGTAACTCAATCATTAAACCTAACCAGTAGTTTTGTTGCTTAAACCAGTGTTGCCATGACAGGAGCGATTCCCTGATAACAGCCATTCAGTCAAGTGATAAGATTCAAAACGGGACAATAATCAGGCACTCTGTAATTGAAGAAAGTTTACTAAATCTCATACAGCCCATTTTACTATTTTGGGAAAAAGGGATTTATCTGCATGAAAACAAAGTTTTAATACTGAGATCCCAAAGAGCACTCGTGTAAATTTAAAACAAGAAACACTTTAATTATATTTGCTAAGTGACTGGAAGTACTGTAATTAGAATTGCAAGGATTGAGAAAATAAAGCAGATCCTGCTAACACCTCTGTGGACATTACAGCTTTCCTAAGTGAATGCTGAATGTTTGGTCTCCACTTCAATTTATTTGCCTTTTTTCCAGGCCATTGCCCATGACAAAGAGCTGTATATCAGGCATAAGGAGGTGAGGAGAAATTACATTAGACTGGTTGCATTGTGTCCTGGTGGGGGCGCCCAAGAGCTTTAACTGTCTGCCCATGCAGAAGCCAGGCAGACAGAGCAGTGATGATGATACACGCTGCTTATAGACGCTCAGACCATTTTCATGCAGATATGTCAGACACCTGAGCTGTTCAGGAAGGAGTCAGACAGGCAGCCAGGCTACACTCCCTCCATCCAACATGTCAGCTGATGTGCTCAGGCTGTCTGAGTTTCTGGTTGCTAAGACATGAATGGGCTGAACGCAGTAAAAAAAAAAATAACTCTCCTCGGTACAAAAGGAGGTGAAAGCCAATAACATCTCAAGCATAAAGTAGCACTTGAACTGACGAGACATTTTTAATGATCTTTTATTCCATATCTGCCACTCACGCTGCTATGTTCGGTTTCTAACAACACACAACAACAAAAGCTGCTGCTGCAGGCCATCATCTGCTGAGAATCAGTGAATAGTCTGTCGGTTAACTGAACTAAATCATCAGCCTGTCTTGATAAAACCACATTGACAGATCAAGGACAGACTTGTTTTACTTAACACCTACTCCCACGTTACCAGCATACCACACAAAGAAACTTTAATTAAAAATAAGTGGGCCATAATTAATCTGAGGGAGGCACGCTTCATTCAAACCTGCAGCAGCTTGAGACTGTAAGCCACTGTCTTTTTGTGTGTGTGAAATGGTGGAGGAGTGAGCGGGAGTGTGTCCCCGCTGCTCCGTCTTTCTCATGTTGGGACTAATTAAATGTTTAAATGGTGCGGTTCAGCATTAGCACCACTAGTAGCGAGCCGCTGAAAGACCCGTTGTTGTGGTTCATTAACAGAAAAGCAGCACGCGGACCGGGGGAGCTAGGTGACGTGAAGCATCAGCAGCTCATTTATTGTTGTTGTTGTTGTTGTTTTTTTCTGCACTGTCAATCATTCAAACCGATATGTGCATGTGTCTCATTACTCTTCCATGTTGTGTCCACTTGCAGCCAAATTATATATCCAAATAAGTTAAAGTTGCACATGAAGTTCCGCAAGGTTCATACCCTGGACCCCTGTTAGTCAACCTTTACATACTTTTGTGAATATAGGTTTTGTAAAGAAGCAAAGTGGCCCACCCTGCCTACACTGATGACACTGAGATGCACAGAAAGAGAGAAGCATATCAAGCAAACATTCCTAAGCATGCTTGGGAATGTGGTTCAGACGATGTAATGCCGGGGGGGATATACCCAACCGGTCGAGGCAGATGACGCCCACCAAGAGCCTGGTTCTGCCTGAGGTTTCTGCCTGTTAAAAGGCAGTGTTTCCTTGCCACTGTCGCATAGTGCTTGCTCATGGCGGAATTGTTGGGTCTGTAGATATAGAGTTGGCTTGAACTTGCTCTATATTTACAAGTGCTATGAGATAACTTTGTTATGATATAGCGCTATATAAATAAAATTTGATTTGATTTGATTTTCATTAAGACGTCTCAGGTCAGTCATAATGTTTTGTAAACGATTGTTCCTTAAATATATACATTTTCATAATGTACTTACTGTACGATTATTATGCTGTGTATTTACCGGTCCGGCCCACTTGACATCAAACTAAGCTGAATGTTTGACACCCCTGACTTAGATGAAACCCGACTGTTGAGTTGAATTCTATAGAATTATCTTTAGTTTACATAAAATCTTTATATTGCAGTAAAAATAAATATTCCCTCTGAAATGTAACAGTAAAGTAGAAGTCCCAAAAAATGCTTGTAAAATATCAATTTAAATATATTTTCTAACACTGTTTGGTAACTGGTCGAGAAGGAACTTTCAACTTCAAAGTGGGTTTTAATATTAAAATCAGTATTAACTGATGGTAACTGATTTAGATTATTGTAGATAAAAAAACTCATAACTGATGATTCAGTTGTGTGCCATAAGCAGCTACAGGGTAACCACGGCAACCACAGAGCTGTAGTTTGGTCCTAACTGATGTCACCCCCCCACTGTTTGTGGCTGAGGCGACTTCTCATCCAGCTGGTTTCAGGATCGATCAATAAGTCCAAGGCTTAGTCAGTTGGCAGACCAACTAATCAGATCAATACACCCTCTCAGTACCGTCCAACAGCTAGCTAAGTTATCTGAGTCATGGTTAACTGACCACCAACCAATAACAGGCCAGAGATTTCATTACATCAGAGAAAAGACAGAGAGGGTATTTCTCAGTGTGTGAAGAGATATTAATGGTGATGAAGGTGGAGTGAGACATGAGCTCCAGCTGGTTACACACACACACACACACACACACAGATGACTCATGCTATTAAGTCAGATCAACAACTAACCCTCAATTAAACAGGATATTCATTGCCACCCACACACACACACACACACAGGGAATGAATGTAATCTAGCTAGCTGGCAGGAAATAAAGTCACCCAATCCTCCTCTGCAGTCGTCTCTTCTCCTCACTGTGTTGTTGAACTTCAGTGAGACCACAGCGTGTTAAGCTGTGATTGGCTAACACTTAATTGGCAGCTCCTAATTGGGTGGGGACTGAAGAGGTATGTATTATTGTATTATTATATATTATTATTATTATAATAATATAAGATTACTGTATTAAATTCTACATGCAGTGTCCAAATTCAAAGTCCATCACCACAATTTCCCACTGAGGGACTAATAAAGGTTTATCTTATCATATAACAGAAGATGACCATCACATTTCACAGAGTCCAACAAACAGCGGAGAAACGCAGCTTCCTTTGACTGAAACATATGATAACGATCTACTGCAACTCTGCCTGTAATTGCTGTGCAGTCTGCGTTTTGGGGAAGCTTCATTAGGAAATCTGCAGTAGTACCAAAAACCTCCAGTTACTCAAGACCAGATTGAGCAGCTGTATGATTTGTAGGATCAATGGTTGTGCCGAAGTGTTCTGGGAAGCAATGCGAGGCTGGAATACCGGGTCTGCTCCTGAGGGAATGTCCGGAGTAATGGATGGGCAAAATTCCGCACAAGGAGAGGGTAATGCTGACCAGATCGAATGACGGGAATGTTATGTTGTACTGTTTGTGACGGTAGTGGAAACTTTCCCAGGCCAATCAGTAGTGAGGAACAGGAAATGGAGTCAGCAAAGGCAATGGAATGAACAGGAACAAGAGCTGTATGGGGAATATGTTGTGGCAGATGAACAACAGATTGAGCACATCTGAGATCTTTGAGATCTGAACGGATGTAGTAGCCATATGCTCGGGGGCTCATGAATTATTTTAAGAGTTCTGGGATGCTATTTCTAGGCAGAGATGGCAGATCAGGTTGCGAAGGAGTGTCCGGAGTAATGGACAGGTGAAATGCCAGACAAAGAGAGGGCAATGAAACAGGTAATGGCGATGAGATTGAATGACAGGAAGGTTATGTAGTACTCATCATGAAACGGCAAAGAGACTCGGCGATAGTGTTGGAATGACCAGGACCATTAGCTGTGTGGAGAACATGTGGTGTGTAATGTGTGATTCAAATCAGTAATGTGCCTTACGCCATGTTTATTTTGTTTCTAGGTTGGTTGCCCTTATGTTATGTCTTGTTTTTTTTTAGTTGGTTATATTAGTTTTTGCTTAGCCGGTTTGAGAGTAACGAAATTTCAATTCTCTGTGTGTCCTGTACATACTGCAAGATTGACAATAAAACAGACTTTGAGTTTGATATTAGGCGCCGCAAGAATGGCATGATGGATAGGGCGTTGGAACGACCTTTGTTGATGTGTTTTTGACTGCAAGGTTGTTATGGTATAGTATACAAGGATGAACTTGCGAGACTGATCATGGCCCCGCAGGATGGCTGCAGCTATGGGGTAGTTTTCAGAGAGAGTGGAGGAGGCGACCTGGCATTCACTTTTGAGCTCTGGGGTCATGCTGTTGCAAACTACCTTCCCTTGTAGAAAACCCCAAAATTGGCAGGAGTAGCTGAGTGTATGGATAGATGTTGTGTGACAGAGTCGAACAAGGTGAACCATTCCAGTTGGGAAGGTTGAGACAGATTTTGGCAGAGCTTGGACTGTACAGCGAGACGGAATTGATAACACGTGAGAGATGAAGTCTGTCCTAAGGACATGAAGTAGGGCAGGTGTGGCTTCTGCCACACAAGAAGAGGACCTGTGATATGGTGGATGGTTGGCACCATTAAAGTTATTGCGTATAGCATGACCTCCTTGGTACATGATGGGCCTGCCTT
>JAVQJF010032410.1:0-35700 GCA_036023855.1 Gadopsis marmoratus
CGCAGCACCATAAACATGCTGAAACCTCAAGCAGAACCAGGCTCTGGGTGGGCAGCTGATTGGGTTGAAAGAGAGAGAGGGAGGGGGGGAGGGGGGGTTAGAGTGAGAACAGAACAGTACAGTTCAACCAATTATTAAAAATAATTCTTATATTTAAAATTATTTTAGTTTCTCCAATTTTGAGCCTCTGAAAATGGGGGATTGTGCAGAAATGGCTGTAATACCTAAACAATGAATGTGATAATTTTGTTAAATCCTTGAATTAATGCTGAAAGTCTACTCTTCAATCACATCTTGATTGCTTCGTTTCAAATCATTCAAATTGCGATGGTGTACAGAGGCAAAATCACAAAAAAATACATCACTGTCCAAATACTTATGGATTGTGAAGGTTGAAATTTTTTATTTGTTTATTTAACCTTTATTTAGACAGGTAATCTCTTTGAGACACAGGGTCTCATTCTCATTCAAGGGAGACTTGGTCAAGACAACAGCCGCAATACAGAACAAAGTTACAGACAGGACATTCAATAGAGAGACAAAATAGAACACAAATCATAAAAGTGATAAGTGCCAAAATGGTAGTTAGATTTAAAAAAGAGAAACCCCACAGACACTCTCTCCAGATTTCTTAAAAGTAGTTTAAAATTCCCCAGGGGAATCATGCTGGACAGCTTCAGTTCCTGCTGTAGCGTGTTCCAGGTTGAGGGGGCAGAGTAGGCCTTTTTACTCAATTCTGTACGGACTGAGGGGATGGAGAGAGTGATGAAACCCTGCGAGCATAGGCTATGGCAGCACTGTTAACATGACATGTAAGTGGAGAAATGAGTATGAAACATAACATGCATGGATCTGTACACTTCCTCATTTAAATTCCATACATGCAACGGTTTGTGAAAAATTCAAACATGCACTCCAACTGTTTTGAAATTCACACAATTCTCATGCAGTTGAGTTTCAATACTTTGAGAATTGTGTTAGCAGATGAGCAAAACATTTGTTGTCTGTCAGTGATCAGAGAGCAAAGAATGATGTGAGACTTACATGGTAGATTTACATCATAGTAGGCTTCATCATCCAGGATGCTCACCATCACAAGCATAAGGATAATAGTGGTATATTACAACTCGGATCTCATTTTTGCATTTTTTGGCATCATTCCTCTCAGTAATAACACTGTACCAGTCTGACAAACCTCCAGGTTAGTCAGACTTATTTGAAAGAGAAAACAAATGTGAATGGTAAAATGATTACCCAAACTGTCTGTTGTATATATCCATGACAGTTTACAGACCCACTTCCTGCTTCAACTTTGACCTGCTGTACTTACTTTAGTTGTGTGCACCCAGATTTCCTGTTCAGGTGCACTCACTTTCAGTTGTACCTCCAAATAAATTGGTTTAGATTTCTCAGGATAAGCTACTGGCAGAGAAGTAGCTTCATACATATTGGTGAAATTACAGTGGATGTGGCTGGTGTGATGTATGTATATATATATATATATATATATCCTTTTTTTTTTTAGAATCTGGTGAATGATCCTTACTGTCACCTCAAAAACCCTGAAACATCTTTCAAATCCCTCTCAAGTGATGCACTCGCTGTGAGCTGTGTGAATGAACCACTGCCTGCCTTTCCACCCTCCCAGCTGAACATCCCAGGGAAGCAGTGCTAATAAATCATAGGTTTCAGAGCAGCATTTACTGCTATCTGATATGCTTTGATGTTCATTCAGCTCCAGTGTGTTGTAAGAGAGGCTGTATGGAATACAGATGTTTCCTTATTTAATGTGTATCTCTTCTCTGCAAAGTTCGTGTTGGAACCTGCTGAGCCCCTCGCTGTTAATGCTATCAAACACAGAGCAAACCCTCTGTGCTCTTTTACAACAATAATGTGCATATTTTCCTAACCCTTGGCGTCTCTTTGCCACGATTATAGTTTTTTGGAATGAGAGAACTTCACAGTGAGGACTTTTTTTTCTTTCAAAGCATAGGGAAGCCGGTCTCCAGTTTGTTTTTAACTATAGTGATTTCTACCATGTCAAACACACCTGAACACAGGATCCAGTCAAAGCAACAAAGACCTGCTCCGGAAGTCATGGAAAAGTTAGTTGCTTAAATAGTTGCAGATTGAAGTTATAGTTATTCAAACATTTCATTGAGCAGAGCAATGTTCTGGAGGCAAAATCAAATAACCACTTCACACAGCCAGAAATCTAAATTAAACATTTTCTACAGGTCTGCTTACTTCACTAACTTCTCAGTCGATATCTGTTTTAGTTTGACAGACTTTTCTCCAAAGCAGAACCACATAGTAGGCGGAAATAATCATTTTGACAGAAGCCAAAAATAACAAAAATGTGAAGTTGGCTGACCAGTAGTAGTGATCTGTATCTGGATATTTTATCTGGATCAGGACAAACATTTTAATGCAGGTGTAAATGCAGTGGACACATTGCCATCAAATTGGGATTGGACCTGCAGTCAGTGTAAATTCAGTCTTAAGGAAAAATCAGTATAGTTGAAATTCAGCCATATTTTATTTTAATATTTACACCTGTGCTTTTCCTAATTTGATATGTCAGAAAGTCTTCCGTGAAAAAGGCTCAAATATGCCCACTTTCGCACACATCTGGCCAATCACTGTGTTATGTGGGTGTAAATGTTGGATTGTCTGTTACGGAAAGTTTCAAAACTTATTGGACTACTCCAATTTTGGAAACTCGTGCTGTTTGACAATCTGACAAGCATTTCAGTTGAAGCATTCTGATGCCTTAAGTAATATTTGAGAATCAAGCCTCACTTCCTTCACCTGAGACGCACTGTTCGATGACAAGTCAGCCCCGTTCTGCCTTAATTTGAATATTGAGAACTGATCACAATGTTGACATATTTTAAATAATAACACGTAATAATAATGCCAGATATAAATGTAAAGACCTGAGTGATCAAATATCTTTATCCAGATAAAATATCTACATACAGATTCAGTTCATTTACATAGCGCCATATCATCACAAAGTTATCTCAGGGCACTTTTTCATATAGAGCAGTCTAGACCAACTCTTTATTTACAGAGATAACAACAATTCCCACCATGAGCAAGCACTAGGCGACAGTGGCAAGGAAAAACTCAGAAACCTCGAGCAGAACCAGGCTCTGGGTGAGTGGTCATCTGCTTCGACCGGTTGGGTTGGGAGAGAGAGGGAAGGCGGGGGTGGAGTGAGAGTGAAAGAAGGAGGAAAGAAAACACACAGCAGCATAGCACAGTTCCACATACAGATGCAAAGTAACAGCCGTAGTAATGGTATTGATGTTAACATTAATAAAATATAATAGTATCGCAGGTTAATACCAGTGGAGGTCATTATCAAGACAAGTAACATACACTGTAGTAACAGTTACCAGGTTAGGTAGTTAATACTAGCTGTATATGTAACTGAAGTTTTAGGTTTTAAAAACCACATTAGGAGGAGGAGGGTATGCACTGACATTACCACTTTTCCATGCAATACAATCCTCCATAACCTCTTTGAGGGGTATAAACAATTCTATGGCTAATATGAATGGGAGAAGTGTGACACAGGATAAATGGAAAAACTTGAAACTGTAAAAGCCTCCAGAATTGACTAATTGAAATGAACTCTAGTTTTCCTTTAACCTCCAACTCCTCCAGTGGAGCTGCTCTGTGGCCATCAATTCAGACTGTGGTTGTACTGGGCAGTTGATGTGTGATTGTGTGCAACCCCGGATGTTTACAGGATGCAGCTACTTTGTGTTCCAGTTGTGCCACAGCTCCATCAGGACTCTGTTGATTCCAATGTGCCTGTACTAGTTTTAATGACTACACATCACATTGTCTGGCCTTTTATTTATTCTAAACCCCTCAAAAAAAATGATGCGGCAGGCTAGTCCATTTTGCTGAAATGTCATTGCAGCAACTCAAAATGGTACTCAGTAGTTTGTATGGCCTCCACGTGATTGTATGCATGCCTGACTACGTCGGGGCTCCTAATGAGACAACAGATGGTGCCCTGGGGTTTCTCCTCCCAGATCTGGACCAGGGCATCACTGAGCTCCTGGACAGTCTGAGGTGCAAGCTGGCGGCGTTGGATGGACCGAAACAATGTCCCAGAGGTGTTCTATTGGATTTAGGTCAGGCGAGCTTGGGGGCCAGTCAATGGTATCAAATCCTTCATTCTCCAGGAACTGCCTGCATACTCTCGCGGACCTGTCAATTCTGGTGTTCTATGGCAAATACCAATCGAGCGCCATGGTGCTGGGCAGTGAGCACAGGGCCCACCAGAGGACGTCGGGCCTGAGGAGGCCACCCTCATAAAGTGTGTTTCTGATTGTTTGGTCAGAGACATTCACATCAGTGGCCTGCTGGAGGTCATGTTGTAGGGCTCTGGCAGTGCTCATCCTGTTCCTCCTTGCACAGATACCGGTCCTGCTGCTGGGTTAAGGACCTTCTACGGCCCTGTATAGATCAGTATCTCAGAAGTTTAATTGACTTGATGCTATACTCTGCTTAAAAAGTGTTCCTTTATTGTTTTTTTGAGCAGTGTATATTACATGATTAGTATATACTTGCATAAAGAACGCATAAAGAAACTTGTAACATTGCCTCTCCTGCTTCAGAATTTGGAGAATTGACTGACCTACAAACAAGAAAAAACTGTTTTGCTGTATGTCTGTATAAAGACAGCGTGAGACCCTCTGCTGATCTAGTGGACATTGGCACACCAGCTAGAATGGCAGCAGGACATTAGGGGCAACGGAGTGAAAAGCAGGCCATTCTAAATAACAAATCACTGTCAAACTCCTCCACTAAGCAGAAAGACATAAGCAGACAAGCTGTCCAGCTGCAGAGACAGTGACAGCACTGTGCCTGATCTGTCTGGTGTTATCACTCTGTTAGCTTTAGACAATTAAATCTCCACTTCTCCATATTTCCATTGTGCACAGCCATTAACCAGAGCAGCTTGACCTTGAGAACTGAGCTGCACCCACAAAGTTACATAACACCACCGGAGCTAAAGACCACCAGCACTTTTGACAACCTCTGTAAATAAATGCTTTCCATATGTTTATATCTGGGGCATACACAGTAACTGAAACCTCCTCTTTAGAAGGAAAGAAGAAAAATCTGCAGAGCTGTATGTGTCGGGCTGCAGTCTGTTTTCAGCCATCATATAAAGGTTGATCAGGGTTTTTCATATGTTTTCATGACACACAGTCCCAGTTAGCTTCACATTATGCTGCATAAGACGACGTCTTTCTACTGCCTCTAATTTACATAATTTATTTTGAATTGAATCATAATTAAGTTAAACTATTCCTTATTCTGCCGAGGAACATCTTGGAACTCCTTCAAGGATATTTGACATTCCCATTGGCATGCTTGGGTGGCCCCCAGACCCAACTTTGAGAGTTGTAGCAGCAGAGTGTTTAATGGGAGGGTGGGGTCGTCCAGCTCCAGAGACACAGAGGTGGTGAGAGGATCTTACTAAATGTATGTATGATCCTGAGGTGACATGGAGGAAGGGAAGTGCCAGATTATAAATTCTTTCCTCTCCATTCATGTCTGTCTGAACTCAGCCAGTCCTCTGGGCTCCTTTCCTGCAGCTCTCCTCTCCTCTCCCTTTTGACCAAAGCTTCCATTTCCTCCCTAAAACCACATGGTCTCTGGAGAGAGATGCAAACTGAGGCAGACTTTGTATCCATTAACAGCCAGCTTCACGTCCAGAGGAACGAGGAGCGCTCTCTCTCTCTCTCTCTCTCTTTCTCTTTCCTTACTGAACTACATGTATTTTTATGGCATGTTCATTCAAAAAAAGGAAATGGGGGGTAAAAGAATCTTAAATCCAACATCAAGAGAAGTTTTATGAGCAAGGAAATGCATTTAACACATTAAGACTTGGATTTTGGTGAGTAACTCTGAATGTAAACATAACATTTGTTTCTTTACAAGAAAGTGCCACAGGGCACCCTTCACCCTTTAAACCCTCAGTTTTTTCTTTCCCTTTTATTTACAATGTTATGGCAAAGTCACTACATGTCTTAGTTAGGCATGTCATATTTTTACCTTCAGGATATGTTATGCTGCTCAAAATTACCATCACTTTGCATGTCAGTAGTAAAGTAAAGTGTTCTTTACAGAATTTTGTTGTTTAAATTATTTTTGCTTGTATGTCCACATGCTTTTAACACACACATACCTTGCATACTCAGGCATATGTATATGAATAGGTAGGGGAGAGTGTCAATGTTATAGTGATATACTGATATATTTTTCAGATTGGGAATATGTAACATTGCTGCCTTGATCTACCATAGGTGTCTGTTCATTGCTTCTCCAGCACACTTTAGACGTAACAGGACATTTATGGAAAGAGTCGCAATGCCTACAAGATATTTGGCATTGAGTGCGTGTGTGGGTGCATGAGCAAGAGAGAGAGAGAGATAGGTGTCACTGCTGGAGTACAGCTGTGAGTTGAAAAATTTAAAAATTAAAGAACAAGGGCTGTATGTTCGTGGTGGCACAACGACCAATGGTATTTCCCAAATACGAACATGAAATTGGAATAAATTCTTGCAGCAAATGGGCAGAAACAATGTGAAATGTAAAACTATTTTTAACACTGTCCAACCGGTAGATGGCATCACATCAGCACCAACAATTAACATTTAATGTGGTTAAAGCAGAAACGTCAGTAACATAGTCTGCATTTATCAATAAATGAATGAGCGATTCTTACAGTATCTGTTGTCCATGACATATATGTTCATAAATCTGCAGCCCCTGACCTGATTTGATTTCTGCACTGTGCCATCACACACGGCCACCCACTGTGTTTACCTTGATTAAATCTCCTGAAAATTACACCAGGCTGCTATAAAATAACCACACAAACCCTTACACACATCAGATGGGTCTGTTATAGTATTCTTCCTGTTCATATGGGATACATTGAATTACCGGAGCTCATTAATACCATGTGTTGTGACCTGATTCCCAATTTGTTTTTTGTTTATTTGCAGTTTTTTCAGTGGTGCAAATGCTGCTGTATCACATTTTATAATATGATGTGATCATTTACAATGCGAAGGAGTAGAATTAAGACTGAAAATGTTTTCTCAATGTGCTAATCATTTGTTAACTGTTAAACAAGTTTGATGCTCTGCACCAACAAGATGATTTAGTGAGGAATGGTCTTTTTTGTTGAGCTGACTGGATCAGCTGTTTCAGAGCTATGAGACCAGAGAGCAGATGTATTAATCACCACACCCTCTCATCTATTTTCCACTTTACTCAGCCCTTTTGCACTTTGCATTGCTGCACATATGTGAACCAAAATAACAGGTGTGCTTGAAGACGCCCATACCACGTTGCACTTGTTGCACTTGTGGCATTAAAATAGGGCCTCAAGTGTTTTCTGTGGTGTCACAAGCAGTATCACTGTTGGATTTTAAAATTTATTTTGCTGTTAAAGCTAATTAATGACAATTGTGAGGGCCCTCCAAATAGACCCTCCATTGACCTCAGGCTCCGGATTTACCCTTGGACATTAAGTCACAGTCACAGTCCGCACACAGGCCCAATTAGCAGACCATTTTTCCTGTCAGTGGATGTGCATAACTCTTAATTAAGCTTTAAATGAGTCTTCTCATGAAACTTAAGAAGTCAAAATTAAAGTTATTAACTTTAACAGAGGAGCAATAAAAAGTGGTCTGTGTGCAGAGCCCAAAGAACACTACAAGACAATACCCACCCCAGCCTCCATAAATAAATGATATAGAACTTTCTGTTGTTCTGGTTTTGCACATGAGTCAGTGTAAATTGCTCTGATAGGTTCTTAAGGTTCAGTTAATGGTTAGATGGTTAGTGGTATTTATGTTCTATTTGTGCAAGAGGGATATTTTGGGGTTGTAAGGTTTGTCTTTATGCAACTTTAATCTAGTTAGACTAGCAGTTTCCCTGTACTTTCTAATGTTGACCCATCTCTGTACTGGACACACAGATATGAAATTAATAAGACAGCAAACAAGTGGATTTCCTAAAATGTTGGACAGTTCCTTTGTCCTTTTATTGGAATTCTCAGTCCAGTCATTTATACATGCCCAAAACTCAAAACAATTTACTCACTCTGTTTCTTTGTGCAGTAGTGTTGACATGTAGATAGACATTCATCTTGATTCATCATGATAAATCCATATGCATCATGGTTGTTAATTCATGCATTTTATGTTAAACTTTATGTTGAAAATATATTTTGTTTTTAAAAAATATTGTTTTTCTTAATGGAAGTTTGCTTTGTGACCATCATCTGAGAATCTCTAAACAGTAATTACATCAGGCCTGAGCATCAACTGCAGCAGCAGTCCAGTTATTGTAACTGAGTAGGAGCCATTGTTCCTCAGTGGTGCTGGTGCTGGTTTCACAGTTCAAGCACTGTGTTATTTGTGTCTGTGTGATCTCAAACTCTCTCCTTTCTTATTACAAGCTTTTCCCATTCAACATAGAGCAGCTCTCTGATCCTCTCCAGGGAGTCTATTTTTTCTGCTTGGGTGGGATATGTTGCAACTTTTATAGGCCCACCAGCTCTCAGCTGGTTCTTCTATAAACTGTCACTCCCATGATTTCTCTTGTTAGGTAGTTTATTATAAAATATGTGCATTGTAGCTCCACTGCTCAGTCATGTAATCAGGGACACTCAACATGTGGATGGTCATGTTTGACATCTGAAAAAAGTTGCTGATAACTGAACTTTTGATGGTCACATTTCCTACAATGTAGCAGTAAAGTTTGGTTCGCAAGACTAACAGGAGCTGACATCCCTAGGAGAATCGTTGCAGTCATTCTTGCATAGCCAGCCTAAGGCAGAAGTGAATTTTGGAGTGCTACTGTCATTGTTTTGTCTGTTCTTTAAATTTTGTAATATTTAGAATTTTTGCTTTCTCATGAAAAAGAATGAAACAATGCTTAACAGATCATTTGTTTTGGCAAATTTTGTGGTGGTGTGTGTCAAATTATGCCTACAGACCCCAGAATGCTCAGGCAGGCCCTGCTTTTCTGGGCCTGCTTATTTTACAGTATATTGTGCATCCTAATTATAATTATACTTCTCGATTACCTTTCAAGCTAGACACAGTAACCCTCAAAAAGATCTTTAAATTCATAAAAAGTAATTACCAAAGCATCAAAAAATATACTTTTTCCTACAAACTGCACACCAAAACATTCATAACATTGAATCTGTCGTAATGGAGTGTATACAACAATGCATGGATTATTCTGGCCAACTGACTTTCAATGCATTGGGGTTGGGGCCCTCTTGGTTGGGAGACCGTGTCTTGGTTGAATCCAGTGTTACAGGGAGCCCTCACTCTTTTGCATTGTCACAGGCCTATCAGAGCTTCCCTGAGAACAAAACATACTGTATATCAGTCACATTTGTATACTCCAAGAAACAAGCTAAACAGACACCAGATGGGCCAAACAGTACAGGGCTCATTCCAAGCAAGAACCTGGCCTCTGCAGATGTGGCTCCTGAGTGTCTCAAGTAAGCAGCCCCAGATTGACGCTAGAGCCCCCAGCTAGCTAAATACATTGTGGAATGTTAAAACCTCTCAACAGTCCTAACAAGCCGAATTTATGTCAACAGTAATAATGATGATGAGGAGGAGGATAAAGGAGGAGATTGATGCACTGGAGGATATGAATTCAGTCCGAGACAGGTATATTTCAAGATCTCATTATTGTAACCAATGGAGTATTGATTGACTTGGTTAACAAGGAAAGCTTAGTAATGGCAATGGACATGTTCTCACATTCTTATGTATTAGTGCTGGGAATCGTTCTAAATGTTTTGATTCTGAGTTCCAATACTGAAAAACAAAATTATGTTTTTCAGTGCCACACTTTGCAGAGTAAAAAATTAAAGGTGTAAAGCTGCCATCGTATAGAGGAGCAAAATGTAATGACATGTAGCACTCGGTTGTCATCTCAATATGACCTGGAATAATGTTTTGACACACATAATGACACATCAAATTATTTATAGCCTAAGCTAATTTGCAATGCCTGTTTTTAGGTGGGGAAATTGCTAAAACTTTGACACTGAACGTTGGCCTTATTTCTCCATTGCAGAACAGGATGTGGTGTGTTCAAGTGGAAAGCAAGGGTGTGGAGGTAAGGTTGGTGGATGGGTGTGACATGCATCTGAATTTTATTATGCAATGTTTTTATTGAGTTTTCACAATACATATCAATAAACAAACTTCTCATACGTTACAGAGTTCATGTCCTGCTACAGACCTCTGTTCCCTTTTTGGAATTGGATCCACAATCTTTGACTAACCTTAAGTTTTTTATTTTCCTAAACCTAACCTTAGTTTAACCATAAATAGTTTTATTTGTCATAATCACAATCTTTCCCTAACTTTAACCATACTGTAGTTGCCATTCACAGAAAGTGTAGAAGGAAAGAATTTTTAAAAGGATGGCATTGAATGTAATCCAGGGCTTGCAGAATAATCCAATATCTGTTCTGTTCTGGCTGTAGGGTTGCAGTTCTATATACGAAATGTGATGGAGGTTTGATGAATGAAGTAAAGAGTTTGAGAGAGGAGCTCAAATCCTGCACATTTTCACACCTCTACACTGCGTGACGTGGACGTGATTGTTGGATTGTCCATTTCAGAAAGTTAGTCTCTCCCAAATGCCAATGCCAGAAAGGGAGTCTCAGACACTGTCAGCGATCCGCCACACACTTTGTTAAAAGCATACTGATTTTTTTTGTACTTGACTGTTTTCTATTGTTTTGCATTGTTGTATATTAGTGTCAGCTTACCACCTGTTTCTGATGGGCACTGAGGATCTACAATTGCCTGATTGTAGTCCTCTGATTCTTGATGTCATTGTTGACTTTTATTTTAGAAATTATCAAGATACACATACATGTACACTAGTATGAGAAAAATCCACCCAGTCACAGTAATGTCAGTCCCTGTGTTACATTTACCTCTGGTGTAGTGTTTCTAACTTTGGTCTTCCTGTCTTGGTCTGCCTGTTTGTGGTAGGGAAGGTAAAGGAGAAGATGCCAAAAGTGGATGAGGACGGTCGTGGGAAGAGAAACACCATTCGCCTACATGAAGCATATACTGTGGAGACGGTGGTGGTGGCAGACGCCGACATGGTGCAGTACCACGGTGCCGAGGCGGCACAGAGGTTCCTGCTGACTGTCATGAACATGGTAAGAGTCCCAGAAACAAATACAGTCTGTCTTGTGATTCCCCTTATAAAGTCAAACATAAAATGTAGTTTTGTGTAATTGATACTGTAGATATATAAAATTTCCCTCTCGCCCCTTCGGCGGTCTATTTCTCCTTCAAGCTCGTGTCCTCTACCAGAGGCCTGGGAGCTTGAGGGTCCTGTGCAGTATCTTAGCTGTTCCTAGGACTGCAATCTTCTGGATAGAGAGCTCAGATGTTGTTCTTGGAATCTGTTCAAGCCACTCTCCCAGTTTGGAGGTCACAACCCAGAGTGTTCCAATTACCAAGGGGACCACTGTTGCCTTCACTTTCCAGATCTTCTCTAGCTCTCCTTTCAGCCCTTGGTATTTTTCAAGCTCCTCATGTTCCTTCTTCCTGATGTTGCTGTTGCTTGGGATTGCTACATCTATCACTACTGCCTTCTCCTGCTGTGTGTCCACCACTATTATGTCCGGTCGCTTCCCCATCACAAGTTCGCCAGTCTGTACCTGACAAACTATATATAGTTTATAATTGGACCGGTCGGTCTTTAATGGTCAGTCATGATACACATATACACACGTGCAGAGAACAATGCTCAAACACATACATACACATTATCCTCTGCTTTCGACCAATCCGGCCATCCTTCTTCCGAGGGGAGCTGGAGCAGTGGTCAGCCTTCTATGGCGACCGAGAACCAAATCCAGTGAACATGTCCTGTCCTGTCTTGGTCAGGGACAGGCAGCATAGCACGCATAACTGGGGAAAACTTAGGGTTCGGTGTCTTGCCCAGGACACTTCGACATGTGGACAGGAGGAGCTGGAATCAGAACACCGACCTGAGGTGCCAACAACTCCAGATATATATATATATATGTATATATATATATATATATACCTGGGAACTTGAGGGTCCTGCACAGTATATAAATATATATATATATATATGTGTGTGTGTGTGTATTTATATTATATAAGGAACACTTTTTAATCAGAGTATAGCATCAAGTCAATTAAACTTTATTTTTCTGGTCAGTTAAGTAGCAGAGGGGGTTGTTGATCAGTTTCAGCTGCTTTGGTGTTAATGAAATTAACAACAGGTGCACTAGAGGGGCAACAATGAGATGACCCCCAAAACAGGGATGGTTTTACAGGTGGAGGCCTCTGACATTTTTTCCCCTCCTCATCTTTTCTGACTGTTTTTACTCTTTTTGCATTTGGCTAGGGTCAGTGTCACTACTGGTAGCATGAGGCGATACCTGGACCCTACAGAGGTTGCACAGGCAGTCCAACTCCTTTTAACCTTTTTTGTTCTATTATTTTCTTTTTTAAAGGGGAAATAGAGTCAAGTGTTATTCGCAGTGTGCCTGGAGCACTATCAACAAGATTATAGACATCTAGTCTAGGAATGTTTACATAATGGTGTGTAGTCCAGTAATAGTAATTCATAAATTATTAAATAATATTCAGATAAAAAGGGATTCTGTGGAAAGACTATTAGATGTTCAATATCAACACCGTAGACAAGAGCAAGGTCGAGGGTGTGGTTATTATTATTATATCAGGCAGCAAGTGAACATTTTGTCCTCTTAAGTTGATGTGTTGAACCCGAAAAAATGGGCAAGCGTAAAGATGTGGCCCGACTTTGACAAGGGTCAAATTGTGATGGGTTGTGATGACTGGGTCAGAGCATCTCCAAAACTGCAGCTCTTGTGGGGTGTTCCCAGTCTGCAGTGGTCAGTACCTACCAAAAGTGGTCAAAGGACAGAAAACCAGTGAATCGGTGACAGGGTCATGGGTGCCCAAGGCTTACTGATGCACGTGGGGAGTGAAGGCTGGCCAGTGTGGTCCGAACTAACAGAAGACCTACTGTAGCTCAAACTGCTGAAAAAGTTAATGCTGGTTCTGATAGAAAGGTTTCAAAACACACAGTTTGTTGCATAGCCATAGACCGGTCATAGTGTTATGCTGTCTTAATGTTATGGCTCATCGGTGTATATAAATAATAGTGAACTTTTGGCAGACATGTATTATAAAGGGGTGCAATGCCTATGGAGGCACTTATTACAGCAGCACAACAGAAGAGCACAGGAGAGCTCTTGGCTCTGGCTCTGGAGGCCAGAACAGGGAGAGAGCAGAGCCATGCATGGCCAAAATCTGGACAGGACAGAGAATAAGCTCTCTGTTTTTGTATAAATCAACAGTGAAACAATTCTTAGGTCTGTAACTCATGCTTGTTTTCATTACTTATTATTCAAATTGTAAATTCAATTAATGAATCAATTGCAATTACCAAAGGTAGAGGTCTTTATTGGACCACTCAGTAACTAAGGACTGTCCTTGGGACCTGAGTTATACTATATTCAATCTAACGGGATTCAAGTAGAAATAAATGGAGGACATTGAATGAAAAGGAGTGCAAGGAGCTAAAACCCATGGAAAATTAGCTCTTTGGTCATAACTGTTGTCCCTATGGCTCTGCTCAAGTCAGTTTATGCATGTAAGTTATCCACAGGTCTGTTTTGGAGATGATCAAAACATTTGGACACATGAGGACCCCAAGGTCGTGTTGTCAGCTATCTTGTTTTGTCTGACCAAAATTCAGCTTGTACTGGTGTAAAACAGATAGAAGCAGCACGTCCTCACACTGGAGATGCTGAAACCAGATTGGCATTTTTGCTTGAATTATTAATAATGTACTAATCATTTCATTTGTTCCAGTGTTAGACCAGCATGACTGTAATATGGCATTTTGGGAGTAGATTTGCAGAATAGCAATATAATAGTAGTGTTACTCCATCTCTTATAGGTCTACAACATGTTCCACCACCAGAGTCTGGGAGTCAGGATCAACATTCGTGTCACCAAGCTGGTGTTGCTTCACAGCCGCCCAGTAAGCCTGAATTTTTACTTTTTGAACCCTCTTCGACTCTCTGTAGACCCCAACAACCTGACCGTCAGGACATACATGTGTACGTGTCGGTGTGAGGAGGGTCATGCCCCTCAGGAAAGAGATTCCCCTTTTCTTCTTTTATAATGCTCTATCTTGTGAAATAAAGTTTCCCTGTCCATATGAAAGATTGTAAGTAATCTGCATAACTAACAAAATTAGTTTCTCATTTGTTATTTTATCTACATGAAGAGTTTTATCTGATGTATAATATTCAGGCAGATCTACTTTGTGTGAATACTTTGGTCCCCAGACATTTTGAGTTCCTAAAAACGGTTTGTGAAGAGTCCCTGCAGGAGAAAACTACATGTTTATGCATATCTTATACTGTAACTGTTTATTCTTGAATTTAATAGTTCTGTGAACAATGTGAATTTGATCTGCTGCTGGTGAATTTGACACATTTCTGCTTTTCCTCCCTGAAATTCTTTTACTTTTGTCTTAACCGAATCTGCATACAACAATAATGTTGGCGGGTCAGTTTGACACGGACGCTTTCACATACATCAATAGTTGCACAGACACAAAATAAAATTGTGTTTTTTTTGTTGTGACTGGCTTTGATTGGCCTGTCAGGGTAAACATTTCCTGTCCCACACTTTACAATGCTGAAACAGATATTGCGAAAGAGTGACACTAACAAATGCTGCATGTAGGCAAGACTTGACATTTTTGGCCATGCTAGCAGCATGGTTTTATATATGGCAATGTTGATCTGTTGGTCCACCACTTTGCCCCAGACTGACATAACTATTAGATTGATTTCCATGAAATTTGGTTTAGTCACTGACAGTTCCCAGAAAATCAATCCAGATGTCTATTGATCCCCTGACTTTTCACCTTGCACCACAAGGTTGACATTTTTGGCTTTGTCTCAACAACTATCCGATAGATTGTTATGAAATTTGGCCAGCCAGGAACTGAACTCACAATGGAAGAAAAGTTATCATTGTGTGTGTCTGAATTGCCTAAATTGTATAATTACTTGCACAAATGAACCCACAGCCTCCTCTTCCTTGCTGCTCATTAACATGCTTAACATGGAACATGCTTATTAGCACAAGAGGTGAATCTTCGTTGCTGGCAACAACAAAAAGATGCAGTCCCGCTAGAAGTTTGGAAAACTCCACATATTATGCTCTGTCCTCCGTTGGTGTCTGTAAAGACCTTTAATCTTTTCTTCTCCTGACAGGAGTTGAATCAACCAATCAGGTTACTTGACACTCAGCTCCACACAATGCAGTGCTGATATGTAGCTTTACAAAATATAACAAATATAGGACTTTAGAGAGAGTGCAAATTCATGCATTATTTCAAAATGCAATTGTTAAAATAAAAGAAAGAAATGTGGTTAAATATTGTGTATATATCAAATTGTTAGATTTTCTCTATGTGAATTGTCTCTCAGGTCATGATACAATTTTACTACTTTCAACTAAGTTTTTGTGAGTATATTTAAACAGTGTGGGTGAATCCGACCCATATCATAATGGCTGTATAATTATAATAGGAGCATTACAACTAAACTTTAACTAAAACTAGAGACTTTGTGATAAAGTACTAGTACTAGGAGTTGATGAAGTTAATATCCTCTATATGTGTTATTCAGGAAAAGCTAAAGGTGGGCCATCATGGAGAAAGGTCTCTAGACAGCTTCTGTCATTGGCAGTATCAAGAGTTTGGGGGGCCGCGATACCTTGGCACCAACCATGTTCCTGGTGGAAGGGATGACATCCCACCAGTGGACACTGCTGTGCTGGTCACCAGGTATGTAGCTAGCACTTCCAGAGATTAATTAAATGAACGAATGGTAACGAATGATAAATGTATTAAATGTTGTCATCTTGGGTCTCTTGCTTGGACAGCTGCTTTCATCTTCACATTGACGAATATGTCACTTTTTCAGGTTCAAATGAATAAGAACTAACACAGTAATTAATTCAAATCATTTTGAACACTACCCATCTAACGTAATCCTAAACAGACAGGTGTTATGAGAGGACAGACAGACTACAGCCTTTGCTCACGACACAAACTTTTACCAATGGTCAAATGTTCAGAGATGGAAACTGACTTATTTAGCCATCTAGATGATACTTTGTGTTAGTTTCATTCATTATTTTTATTATTTTAAATACAAAGCATTGCTTCGTATAATTACCTCTCCATCATCCTGCTACTTACTTACTTTCAATATCTGACGTTTTGCCATGAACATGCGAATTTGTAAAAATCCTGTTAGAAACAACTGTATATAAGGCCAAGAAATCAGCTCTCTCCAGGAGGAATCTGGCTTTGGAAATTTCTCTAATCCCCTTACCTGATTACATTTACTTTACATTCATGTGTAAGAAATCAGCTTTCTGGAGAAAACCCACTGTAACCCGGTTACCTATGTAACCACACTGATATTCAAAGATGCACAGCTAAAACAATAAACTGCTCTGGTGACAAGTCACTTCTTTTGCCTATGAGCTTGTGGGATATGGGTAGTGAACTGTTTCAGGCTCCTGTTATGGCTGTTTGAGTGGTCAGGTGACAGGAATTTTACGGTCATGTTTTCATTACCTTGCTAGCTTTATGATATTAATAAAAAAAAAAGTTTTTATTTATTTGCTTTTATGTGGTGATGTTTCAGGTGGTGGTACAACTTTGATGTGTTACATTTGCTTGCAAAAACATTTATGCTTTCTTAACTACGATCAATTGTCAGATGTCAATTGTTATTCCTACAAAGCTTTTTTTTTCACCATATATCACACCTCTGTCCCTCTTTGTGTTGCCATTGACTTTTTAGCACACTTCGGCTTGTGCACAATTTGCTACATAAAATAATGCACACTTGTCATGTTAATATACAGCTTAGGGTGAAATTTGGAGTGCTTGGTTTGATGCAATGGAGCTCCTGCTAATACAAATACAGCAAAAATATTTGTCAAGTAAGAATGAGAGGTAGAGGCAACAATCAAGTTTGGCATTTTAAAACAATAAATCGTGAAGTCCTAATCTATTGTGTCCTTGATATTCGGTCAAAAGCCCAATAAATGTGACAGGCTCTTTGTCATAGTCAGTCTTAAAATGTGGACTTCTAAATACCCCTTTTCCACCAAAGCAGTTTGAGTGCTAGTTCGGAGCCAGTGCTTAATTTGGAACCCGTTCTTTGCGTTTTGACAGCAAAAGAACCAGCCCCAGGCTAGGAAAATCTGGTTCCAGAGTGGCACCAACTCTTTGCTGGACTAGAACCAAGAAGTGCTTACATCAGGGGCTGGGGGCGGGATTTTTGTGACCAACCAAGAATAACAAATACTTTGTGACCACCATCCAGTAGTGCTTGTATGCCTATGTACGCTCACAAAGCCAAGAGCAACACTTGTAAAGTTGCCATGTAGTCCGGCATTGTTGTTTTGCTTGAAGTTGCCTCTAGTGTCGCTGGGAAAGTGGAGACGTATACAGATGTAAACAGTGACGCAATGACGTGGCTCTCTAGCCCGTAAAAAAGCAAACCGGTTCTTAGAAGGTTCGGTAGTTGAACCAACTGCGAACTGGCACTAGCACCAGCCCAGAACCAGCACTTGGTTCGCGTTGGTGGAAAGGGGGTAAAAGAGGTGGACCCTGAACTACGACACAGCCCCTGGCCTTAAATCCCTGTCTTGCCCATAACTTGGTGGAGTCTCATGTCTAACCACTCCTTCCTCTGTCAGTAAGGCTGGTTTGTTCTCTGTACTCCTGCTTCAGTCCCAACAAGGCATCGTCTGGCACAACATGACACATTCCTAATTTAGGATTAGCTATTATTACCTGCTGTAACTCCAGGGATGGGTCGGTGGGGGTAAAAGGAATCCTTTTGTTAAATGAGTACTCATGTATGCTGTCAGATCCTATCCTGTCTCCTGTCTCAAGGAGAGGGAGGAGGGCATGAATACAGTAGACTTTTGTTCTTGAGGTGGTTTGTTATAAACCTAATCTGCCCCCCACCCAAACCTGCCAGTAGTCAGAGTGAAAGCAAGGTGGCATGCAAGCAAATTAAAACGTGTAACAGTGCTGTCAGGTTTCTTGTTGAGCATGATTGCGGCCGTTTTGTGTGTAGCCGTATTCCTGTACTGTAGCTATTGGAAAGCTCATGTGGACGACATGTCTGCAGTATGTCTCCTCCAGTTTATTAACATCCACTAAGGAGGAGATAAGAAGATATTTGATACTGGCCTCTGGGTGATTTCATGTCACTCACATAGAATTTATACATACTAGGCTACACAAGATACTACACAAGCCTTTTCAAGGCTACTTGAAAAGGCTTTCAGAACAAAATACCGTAGACATGGTTTGATGACAGGCTGATATTAAACTATTATATATATTATATATATATTATAACTTTAAAAAAGTGTAACATATGAAATGTGGTCGAACGCTTCACATTTAAACAGTTTCAGACGTTGACACTGGGAGCTGCCCGTAAAACTGAAAGTCAAGATTGTTTCTGTTTTAGGTAGTTCTTATCATGCTGATCTATGTTCAAGTGTAAATCTTTCTCATAAATTTGGTTGTAATTAGTTATTTGATGCTATAAAAAGGCATGTGATGTCATGATTGACAACTGAGTGTTCAGGCAGGTGTATAAGTGGGAAATCGACACCTTGGCTCCACCGCGGATCACTACTGCTCAGACTCCAGCTCCAAGTGACGTCATCAGTGCAAGATGGTAGCTCTCAGATCCGGCGGTCCGCATCCATAGATCCAGACTCCGCAGATCCAAATTCCACAGATCCAGAGGCAGAAACATTTGCAGACAGCAGCAGAAGAAGAGCGAGAGGGAAGAGAAAGGGATACAGCCGAGTTATTAAGAAGCATTAATGGGATAAGAATGTGTGCAGATGGAGAGTGAGAGGAGGAGAGAAAAGCTCAGTGCATCATGGGAAGTCTCATGGCAGTCTAGGCCTATAGCAGCACAACTAAGAGGTGGCTCAGGGCTCACCTGAGTCAGGCCTTCTGATAAGAGAGAAAAATCTTAAGCTTACTCTTAAATGTGAGGAGGATGTCTGCCTCCCATATAAAAACTGGGAGCTGGGTCCATAGGAGAGGAGCTTGATAGCTGAAGTCTCTGGCTCCCATTCGTCTTTTAGAGACTTTAAGAACAACAAGGAGATCTGTATACTGGGAGCGCGGTGCTCTAGTGGGGTAATGGTACTATGAGCTCTTTAGATATGATGGTGCTTGACCATTAAAGGCTTTATAAGTGAGGGGAAGAATTTTAAATTGTATTCTGCATTTTACAGGGAGCCAGTGTAGAGAAGCTAATATTGGAGAAATATTATCTCTTTTCCTGGTTTTTGTTACTAAACATGCCACAGCAGTTTGGATCAGCTGGAGAGTCTCAAGGAACGTATTGGAGCAGCCTGATAATAGGGAGTTGCAATAGTCCAGCCTTGAGTTAACAAATGCGTGGACTAATCTTTTTGCGACAGGATGTGATTTTTGCAATTTTCGTAGGTGAAAAAAGGCAGTCCTTGAAGTTTGTTTTATATGGGAGTTAAAGGACATATCCTGATTGAAGATAACTCCAAGATTCCTTACGGTGGCGCTGGAGGCCAGGGCAATGCCATATAGAGAAATGATATGTTTATATAATGTGTTCGGGGGTGTTCAGGGCCAAGTACAATAACTTCAGTTTTTGTCTTGAGTTTAATGTTAGAAAATTGCACGTCAACCAGGTTTTTATGTCCTTGAGGCATGCTTGAAGTTTAACTAATTGGCTCTGATCCCAGCTGTCATTTGTGGGGAGGTGGGGTACACCCTGATAGGGACATGCAAAGACATTTTAATCTGGCTTGTTTGATAAATATAATTGGGCATTATGGAGTGTTTCCTAATACTATTGCCTAGAGGAAGCATCTATAAGGTGAACAGAATTGGTCCAAGCACAGAACCTTGTGGAACGATTCATCATTAACATGTACAAACTGATATCGACCTGATAAATATGACTTAAACAAGCTAGGTGCGGTGCCTTTAATGCCAATTAAATGTTCCAGTCTCTGTAATAGAATGGTGATGGTCAATGGTATCAAATGCATCACTAAGATCTAACAAGACTAGTACAGAGATGAGTCCTTTATCTGATGCAATTAGAAGGTAATTTGTAACTTTCACAAGTGCTGTCTATGTGCTATGATGCACTCTAAATCCTGACTGAAAATCTTCAAACAGCTTATTGTTGTGTAGGAACAGCTGATTGGCGACTGCTTTCTTGAGGATCTTAGAGAGAAAGGGAGGGTTAGATATCCTCCTGAGAACCGAGGAAAAAAGTATCTTCCGTTTTAGCTTTTTTTGTCTCAGCATGCAAACAATGTTCCCCTCATTCCACCCAAACACATGAGATATCATTGGAAATGCCAGGATGTCCTCTATTTAGCACACCACAGCTTGGTAGGGTAGCTAAAAGATATAGACCAAAAACCACTGTCTACTACTGAGGACATAAATGAATAGGCTGGGTCTCAGGAGGATACAGGTCTATAGTTTGATTAAAAACCCCTGGATTAAGAGTGGCCTTTTGAAGGAGTGGTTTAATTATAGCTACTTTAAGGGACTGTGTCCCTCACTTTTAATGAGGACAGATTGATCATATCTAGTAAGGAAATTCAAACTAATGGTAAAATATCTTAGCAGCATAAGTGGGACGGGATCTAAGAGACACGTTGAAGGCTTAGATGAAGAAAGTATTGATGTTAATTCATGATGGCTGATGAAAGAATAGCAGTCTAAATGTATTCCAGGTTTTCCAGTTGATTCTAGGATTCCTGTGTTTGAAGATATGTCAGTACCAGCTGAGGGCAGAAGGTGCTGAATTTTGTTTCTAATAGAATTTTATCATTAAAGATGCTCATGAAGTTGTTACAACTGAGATCTATAGGAATACATGGCTCAATAGAGCTGTGAAACTTGGGGTTGTTCTTATTTTCCCCTTATTATTGATGAGTAGTAGGCTGCTCTGGCATTACGGAGGGCCTTCCAATACATTTTAAGACTATCTTGCCAGTCTGAATGTGATTCTTCCAGATAGGTGATATTTTCTTTCAAGTTTACATGATGTTTGCTTCAATTTGTGGGTTTGGGGGTTATACCATGGAGCTAACCTCCTTTTGTTTTATTATCCTCTTTTTTAAAGGGGCAATAGAGTCGAGAGTCATTCACAGTGAGTTTGCAGTTACCATAGGACTCCTCTGTTATACTGAGATATGGCACTGAATTAAATGCCGATGAAATCACTTCCTTGTATTTAGCTACAGCACTATCAGTTAGAAATCTAGTGTAGGAATGTTTGCCTAATGGCGTGTAGTCCAGAAATAGGAATTCAAAAGTTATTAAATAATGGTTAGATAAAAAAGGATTTTGTGGAAAGACTATTAGATGTTAAATTTCAATGCCATATACAAGAACAAGGTCGAGGGTGTGGTTAAAACAGTGAGTTGGTTCATGTACACTCTGACAGAAACCAGTCGAATCTAATGGGATAAACGCAGAATTAAGGCTGTCATTACCAACGTCCACATAAATATTAATATCACCTATAATAATAATTTTTTCTGTTTTAAGGATGAACCCTGATAAGAACTCTGAGAATTTATATAAAAATTCAGAATCCGGTCTAGGAGTGTGGTACACGTTAACAAATAGAATTGGCTTTAGGATTAGGGTTGATTAATAGGATTGATTAATAGTAGATCTGAATAGTAGATTAGTAAAAGATCTGATGTTTAACAGTCTACATTTAATTCTCCTATTTTGTTGTACTGTTACAGTGATGGTCTTAATTTTTATAGGGTTTTTATGTATAGCTACTCCTCTGTTTAGTTTTGATTTAATTAATGTAAGTGGTTGGGGGGCAGATAATGTCTCTATGGAGTTTAGGGTGGGTAACTGGAAGCGCAGAGTAGCCTATAGGACTGCAACTCTGCCTCCTGCTCTCAACTCTGAGTTGTCATAATTTAGGGCCACTAATAAACTCAGCCAGATTTCTAGATATGAGAGGGACTCTATCCAAAGTGAGATGGATATCATCTCTCCTAATCAGACCATGCCTTCTCCAGAAAGTCCTCCAATTGTCAACAAAGTCCACATCATTACCTGGACACCACTTCGACAAAGACAATGATGCGTGCCTGCTTTGCATGAGCTGTGAGGATTGCTGGTTAGATTTTCACTCACTCAAAAAGATCCTGCACTGCTGACTGAGACATCCATAAAATCTCTAGTTTATGATCATGAAGATGTTATACAACAATAAAGCTCAATGACAACAGGTGTACTGTGTGCAGAGAAATTGACAGAAGTTAGCAGTGACTAATGTAATGTTAATCAGAACGCCTGATGCTGTCTAGATGATGGTGATGAAATACTCAAACATAATATCTGTCTTAGTCTGTAAGACTCTAAGATTTTGTTATTACTTTCAAGCAAGAGTCACCACATAAGTATACTTAAGGGTCACATCCGTGACATCCGTGTGTTAAACCCTGGTCCAGGTTTTTCCCTCAGTCTGTCTGTCATCTGTCTATCTTCTTCTTGGATTACCTGTTATGATCTACACCTGTCTGACTACCCTCCTTGTGTACCAAGCCAACGCCTTTCTGACTACCCTCCTTGTGTATCGAATCTATGCAAGTGTGACTCTCAGCTCTGCTCTCTGTACAGCTCAAAGTAATGTCCTTTATACATCAGTCTCTGGGTTGTGCATTTGGATCCTACCCCTGTGGTGTGTGACAGCAAGAGAGTAATGAGTAAAAAGCAGTTACATTATACACACACACACACACACACACACACACGCACACACACACACACAGGCATACATGCATACGTACATACATGCGCGTGCGCGCACACACACACACACACACACACACACACACACACACACACTCACACATACATACATACGCACACACGCACACACACACACACACACATACACACACACACACATGTATATACATACATACATACATACATACATACATACGTACATACACCTTATGAGGCATTAAAGATAGTTATTGTCTTTGTCTAGCACATGTCCATGTGGATGATATTTGTGCTTGGTCTTCCACCCAACCTTTACATCCTGTCATGCAGTAATATGCTATACAGACATACAAGCCTCATACTTCTCCAGTCTTGTACCCTTACATGGTAATACTTATGTTTCACAACAATCACTCTTAGTTTATATTTCAATGCATTTTCTGCTTACACACATGGACATTTTAACACAACAAATTCCATAACCCCCATCCATACCCAAAAATCAAGAAGGTACTCATTCAGATGAGTGCGCCATGGGGCATCAAGAGCACATATCACAGGAAAACTGGATTGCTTATGAAAATACAGAAGGTATAAGCTCTGGATAAAGTAATTCCTTAAACCATCCCCCAGACCTTCTCTACAGGCAGCAGTTAACGTTTCCAATACAAAAGACACACTACAGGTATGAATGGACGTATCTTTTTTCTGATGGTATAATTTGAGAAATGCAACAGAACAGTAGCTGTCAGGGTACAGACAGCACAGTCAATATTTACCCTACATATTTATCCTACACTGCCAGCCACTCAGAATTGCTGCTCCAAGCCAGAGGCTCTTTTGCTGCCAGCCGTCTGGGATCCAATTTCCTGCCATTTTCCAGCCTCTGGGAGTCTCCTCCCCCATCCTTTTGCCTGGCAGGGCATAAACACACCCATTCATTCAATTGCAGGGTGTCACCATGAGATGGCACTTTCTTCACAAAAACACATTAACACATAAACCAATGTGTAATGGCCCACAGTATCCTGCAGAGTCTATATGACTCCTGCTCTATATGAAAAATGCTATGAGATAACTTTGTCATGTTATGGCGCTATATAAATAAAACTGAATTGAATTTAAGTAATATTAGCCTACTTGGTCATTTGTTGATGTTAGCAGACTCAATTTCTAAGCTAACATTAGCTTCTGTGAGGAGCTGCTTTTTCTTTTGTTTTTATTGTGGAGTTGAACTCTGACCTGTAGCTGAAGAGAGGTAAGGCACTCAGAAGTGCGCATAATGTCACATCCGTTGGATCTTGGCGGGATAAAACCAGGTCCTATACTTTAGGCTGCTATAGGCAATCGAGAAAGTTGGGAAAGGTCTCATTTTATTCACACACAGGCAATATAAATTGATAACTTGAAAGGACATCTCTGCCAATATTTAGGAAAGCTCCAGTGGATTTCTATCCTGTTAGAAGCAGCAAGGAGATGGTTTTCAGGCAGCGAGTACAGATTTCATGGGAGGAAAGATGTTTACTTGTGACAATGATTAAAACGTACTGTTTTGTCCAAATTTGAATAACTGTTACCCTTACAGCACTTGCAGATGCTCCTGACACAGTATCCAGTCCTCCTGATCTGTTAGTCAATCCTGGACCGCTACCTGAGTCAGATTGACTGTAATGACAGGGTCAACGATGAGTCACTGACCCTGTACAAATTTGGTGCAAATTGATGCATCACAACTGAAATGAAATGTGAATCATACCAGCATCTGTCATCTAGAATTTGATACTGATACATGAATAGAACCTTCTCTCTCTGCTGATTGTTTCTTCTTCATCTGTTACCCCCAATGTTCTCTTGGTGTCTCCATCCAAAAGTACCAGGTAATCGTGGGCAACTGTAACTGTCTGGCCAAAGTTCCACCTGTAGCTATGATGGAGAGATAGACTGTGATAACTTGTTTTTGTTTCTCTTTCAGGACCGATTTCTGCGTTCATAAAGACGAACCCTGTGACACTGTGGGTGAGTATCCCTATGTCTCCTGCACACATACGTCTGTGTGTATGACTCTAAATTAGCTGTAACTGTATTTGTACCAGAGACCTAAAGCCAAGTCTTAAGCCTCAACCCTTTGAAGAAGTGATGACTGGTCAGAATTTCTTCACTTTATTAAAATATCCTCACCAAGTTAAGTTGGTCCTTGCAAAGATGGACTTCTGCCTTCCATAGATAAACATTTTGGGTGCAAGCAGCACTCCAACCATTTGGTATTTTGCTATTTGGTATTTACCACCTGCCTGTGTGGTATTTTGGTGCACGCTGCACGGGTGGGAGGTTCATTCAGATCAGGCAGTGCAAAGTGAGTTGTTGGTCTTTTGGTGGGAATTTGTCTTAGACATAGAATAGACATCGCCGAAACCAATCTGTTTCTGGTGCAACGTCACTCTGCTGCAAATCTGATGCACCTCTAATTACAAGATTTTATCTATTTAATGTAATCTGTTTCTAGATGTTTGAGAAAGGCAGGTTGCCTCTCTCGATTGCCTGTAATCAAACATGTAACAATCTAAATAGCTTTCTTCATACCTGCAGAGCAGCATACCGATGGAGGGTGAGGGTAGATGAGTTGGTTGGGCAAAATAAGGATATTTTATTTTTTTCTCCACATTGCATGTATTTGTCTTTCTTATATCCTTCTTTTCATACCTTGTTTATTAGTTGTTTGTATAAATAAAAATACATACCATATCCATTTTCTGTAACACTTATCCTGTTCGGGATCTCAGGGGATAGTCAAACTTGAAACAGTTCTTGGACGCTTCGTGATAAGTTTGATGTAACCTCTAATGCACTAAAATAAGGAAGTGAGAAAGGAGGTTAGGAGGATGTTAATGTGACTAATTAGGGGGAGTATGAAATTAATCTCAGAAAAAAACCTATTGCCAGAAATACTCTACTAATTCCAATGGCTTTCTATGCAGGGGTCTGTGGAAAATTATTTTTTGAAGAAAACTTTACTCAGGATCCAAATTGAAGAAAATAGTCTTTACTTAAGCTTCAGAAGAAGAGAGTTAATTTGGTGAGCATTTTCATGCAGCATGGAGGGAAGCACACACACTATTCTCACACCTCATGGATTTATCACAGATTAATATATCACAATTATTAGTAATTCATTTTAATAATCATAGCAGGAGGAGAATTCAGTACAATCATTGATCCAAACCTAGACTGATCAAACACTGGAAACAGCTACAGAACATTGTAATTGTCTTACAAAACAGACATAAAGTGAATGTAATTTGACTGTAAAACAGTATATGAACGGCCTAGGTCTCTGTGATTGTTGGGGATATAACCCATCAAATAGAGAATTCTCCTTTTACTTAACCGTACAGAAATGTTATTAACGAATCGACTATACTCTGGGTTGCTGGAGTTGAGAGTGTAATTAGGATGGAAAAAGATTCACCAAATGTTGAGGTCTCAACTGTTGTTGCAGTGGATTTTGCATTAAATTAAGATACTATTGTCTGACAGATCTAGGATCTATCTGGTGTCTTGGTGTTTACATTTACAGCATCACATTTAGTTCACTCTCTGAAGGTTGACCCCTTTAAGTCTAATGAAATATGGTATATGAATGCACTCAGTGGCTTGCTGTATTACATGGACCATCTGATAAACATATGGAGATGTCTGGCACATCAAGAGTTCACGGCTCTGTAAAGAGGAAGCCAAGGCACTTGCACTCGCACAAAAAGATCCTGTAGTTTGAATGCTTTCTTTCAGCTCAGTAGGCCTGACTCGAGGAAAAATTCCCTTTTAACAGGCAGACACCTCGAGCAGAACCATGCTATAGGTGGGCAGTGATGTGGTGCTGCCTCAACCCAACCAGATGAGGCAGAAATGAGTAGAGAGGCAGGTTTTTATTTGCTCTCTGAGCTGGTTGTCAAAATGTGTACCATTATTCTATTTATTAAAATCAATTGATGTTTTTGACATGTAAACTTGACCATTTAATTCAAAAATGCTCTGAGTGTTCCTGCAGCAAATGTATTTGGTGCAGATTTTCATTTCACAATTCTAAATTAACCCCCAATTGAACCCTCAGAGTTGGAAAAATAATATTGACCAGTGTCACGTACTTCTCTGCTTACTAGTAGAACAAAAATAACATTCTCACCTGAACGGTGCTGAAAAAATAAGATATCGTATAGATGATATTTTCCTCCCTCGTTTATAGGAAGCACATTTTAAACACTGGGAAAAAACAGAAGCCTTTGTTGCAATGTGACATCAGATTTCTCTTCAGCCTGTCAGTTGGCTGCCTTCATATAACTGATATCACAACCAAGGGAGTGTGTTGTTTGTTACAACCTGTTGACAATAACATGGTTTTAGCTTTCAGAATATATTTGGTGAAAAATGCCTCAGACACTCAAACTTTAAGCTTTGTCAAACTGCTCTTCAATTATCTGTGATCAACAAGTCTTCTAAATGAACTAACAAAAATAGTTGTAACTACTCTATAGAACCACACATAGGACTGTTTTCTGAGTCCCCTGTCGGAAGGACGATGTTATGTGTGTGCCTTTCAACACTGTTAGAAATCACTATTGGAAAAATTTATCCATTTTATAATCTGCATACACTTTGACACAGCTTGGTTAGGGAAATATCATGGTTTGGGTTGAAATAAGTACTTAGTCAAGGTATAAAAAATGGTTTGGGTTCAAATTACTACTTTATTAAGTAGTAACATTCTCCTGTGACAGCATCTTTGTATATCGATTTGTGTCACTTGGTCTCACTAATTTGTCTTTCATTTCAAAATGGAATTTTCATAATTTTTTTCTTCACTGAGTGTGGTAAAGCAGTTGCAGTGCATCATAGATTAACCTATATAGGGGAAACACTCACATACATGCCCGATGAAGTTTATGAGATAAAAGCATAGCTTTGAATAAGTAAAATGTAATGTTGACACCTGTTAGTAGTTCAGCGATTATTTTTAATTTGGACACTATACACATTTCCTAAATATATCCTGTCAACATTATTTGGTATCTTTGGAAATAAGAATCTCAGTTTTGTGGGTTTGAACAAAGGTGAACAAGAACACCACCTGGACCTAAACCCTGGTTATAGCTAAAGGAGCAGGGGTTAGGTTATTCTACGGTTTATTTTCACAACGGTTGTATCAGAGAAGATGGACTCCCTGCTTTTGACTCCTAAGTGGAACAAACAGATAGCAAAAGATGAAATTGCCAGAAATGTATATTTTTTGTCAATATTCAGTATTTGTAAATTTCACAATTTTCAAAAAATGCACAATTTTTTTTCATTATTCCTGGTTGAACATCTCATTAAGGCCAAGTGTATATTATTTTTAATATTGAAAATCCCTAAATAGGTCATGGATCCTGAGCTAATAATGTTAATTACATTCCACTGCAGAAGCCCTACAGGTTTAGTGATTTATTTTTTCAGATAAGTTGAACAATGCTCATGTTTGAGTATTCTCCAACCTCTCAGGTTTGCAGAACTCTTGCAGAACCATACGGTGCCACTGGGGAGAGGAAAAAATCTCAGAATGCATCAAAAATCCTCATTGCTGCCATTTAAAACTAAACTGTCATCACAAACTATTTAAAAAACACAATTTCTTTTCTCTGTATATTATGCCCTGCCATGTCTGAATAGATTTTTTTTTATCTACAATGGCTCTAATATGCAATCGTAGAGGTGATGATCCCATGTGATGAGAAAGAATATAACAATAAATGTGGAAATATAAAGAGAAATAATTATTTGTCCTTTTGCTATTTCCCTTTTGCTTTTGCCTTTCCCTTATTGCTAACAATCTCAATTATTGTCTTATTTGTTCCCAAATTCCTTTTGGGAATTCCTTTTTATGGCATACCTATGACCCCAAAGAGTTTGTCCAACCTGCACAAACACAATTATTTCACCATGATGGAAAATGGTGCAGCGTAAAACCAAAAAAAAGACAAACTCACTAAATTAACTCAGACTCCCACCTATTGCACATTGAACTGAAGCAGAGTCAGGGAAAGCGACTCTCTCAACATTTATGTAACGCCCTTATTTTGTAAACGTATACATTTAGTAAAAAAAAAAAGATCAATCAATACTGATTATATTACACAAACATAAATAGGATGTGATATTGTTCTTGAAATTCAGCCTTTGCACTGTTCTTAATTTATTGGGGGGGAGGGGGTAGATGACAAGTTCTCTATGCTGTTGACTGTGCTGAGGCTGACGTGCAGCACATTAAAGATGTAACTACATGTTGGGGCTCAAATGATACCATACCACGTTTTCCGCAAGAACCGTGATTGGTCAGCTTTGGCTGCTTGTGTTTTCTTCTGCAAATTTCTGATAACAGTGGTGGAGACTTGAATGAACACAAGAGTGACCCTTTAGTTCTGTTCGGAGTCCTGGAAGCCCCTGGCCCTCTTCAACATCTCAGAAAACATATTTAATATTGCTAATCAGCTTGATACTTCATGACTTTCAACTTAATGAGAATTGTTTATAAACATATTTTTAACTGATGACATGTTTCCAAAGTAAAGTACAGAATATGATGCATGACTTCAGTTTGGGTGGGTGGAGCTGTAAAACACGGTTTAATAGTGGATGGATTTTCATATGCTCCACATCTGTGTTGTCAACACAAGTCTGTCAACTTGGGAGGTGTAATGCTATGTGCACTTCACCTCCCAAGTCTATTTGGATTTCTGCTACTGGAGTTTTAATTTACTTGTAAGAGGTCTAACGGGAGTTGCACCTCTCTGGGGCCACCATGCAAAATACATTTCAATATCTGTGGTGATAAACAAAATGAAAATATATTTTTTCATGCATAGCCCATGTACCATAAAAGCCTAAATATTTCCTTATTTGGTGTAATATTTTGTCACCATCATCAAATATGCCTAGTTAAAAGGGAATCATTAGCTACATATTGGATTTTAATCAGGTCAAAATTGGGATCTGTGGGACTGCAAACAATAAGGAAGTAAAGCCAATCTCAACAAAATACAAGAATTAAGGAAGTTGATGAAAGTCTTTTCATTTTCAGTAACATGCATCTAACAAAGTAATGCAAACCGTCTACAATTGTAGAATGACAATCGTCATTGTCTGTTACACTGAATTTAGTAATGTAAGTGCGGTGATTTCAGACAGTAATCTCTATTCAGGTAATGAGAAAAGGACAAACAGGAGTTGCTTTAAAGCAACTCAAACGCTCCCCCATTATTTTACCTGGTTGTCAGTTGATGTGTATGTAGTGTGTTATCAAAAAGGGCCACCTGTATCTTAGAAATGGAAGTTAGAGGAGGTATGACCTTAATCTTCTCCTCTGACCTTGGGTTTGAAGAAGTACAATGATGTAGCGTAGGTGTATTATATCATCAGTTAGTGTCAAACATTATGACTCACTGTCATGTCACTGTGTTGCAGGTATTGCTTATCTGGGAGGTGCCTGCAGTGCCAAGAGAAAGTGTGTATTAGCAGAGGACAATGGACTCAATTTGGCCTTCACCATCGCTCATGAGCTGGGACACAAGTAGGTTTCACTATACGGAAGTTTTACACTTAACTTAAAAGGTGATTTTCGCCAATGTATCATGTTAGAATACTACTATGCTATTGTCTATGTTGCTGTTGTGAGAATGCTGTGAAAGTGTACTCATGGTTTACATGGTTTTAAGTCCAGAGCATAGTGTGGAGGAAATGTAGGATACCAGGGCTCAATCTTGATTAGGCAAATATTATTCTGTCAAAAAGCTTATTTAAGTTAAAGATCAATTCAATTTCAATTTAGTGTTTAACTTGTCAACAATAAAACTATTGGGATTTGGAGTCTGGTAACTGCATTGGCTTTACAGTGGAAGTCCCTAATCCAAATCTCCAAAAAAATCGATTTAATTGTTCCTTGGCTCTCACCCTATCTAACAAATGTTCAAATCTGTTCCTACTTTGAGACATCAGACACACTATCAGTGTTTGCTAGTGACTATGTCCGATGTGTAGTTCAGTACAGACCTTGATCCACAGCCACAGTTCAGACAGACCCAGCCCTCTGAAAACCTATGACTGTGAGCACAGTGTGCAGCAGTAAAGGTGCAACACCTTGGTGATGATTTTTCGAAAGTTGGAGAGTCTCACTCTACAAGCGAGTTGTATTGAAATACATTGTGTGCATCGACTGCTGGAGACGTTTTCTGTCTTTTGTCCACAAACAGTCAGTGGACAAGTTCCCTGGCTGGAACGGACTGATTTCCTAACCTACCTGGAACTCCAGTTTCTCTCCTTTTCATCCAGTTCCTCTTCTTTTGCTCTTTTGTCTCTGTATATTCATGGAGACCTAACACTTGGAATGATCACAGATTAAACATTGTACATTCAACTTTTCCACATGGTGCCCAGATTAAATGTGCTTCTAGTAATATCCATTTTCATAATTTGGTTTGTATTTATGCCACTGCAGTCTTCTGAGTGTGCACTGTAAAGCTGTAGGAAGACAAAAATCTCAACTGTAGTGACCACGGGAACTCCACATATGAATTTTTTTATTGTGTGATGTAAACAGAACTTTTATTTTGAAATTTAAGTTGTTACTCTTACAGTTGATCCTCTCCTCCAATCACATCCTGTAAATGTAACCTGACATCTCCTGGATGACACCACTGACCAGGTCAACAAAACTCCAGCTCCCCTTTTGTTTGCTCCTTCCTCTCTTACCTCTTCTCCTCTCTGACCTCCACGGAGGTCCTCGCCACTGAGTGGTCTGCATGGAGCAGACACACTGAATTCTTTTCTTATGGCAGCGAAGCAACAGCCTGCATAAGATCATAAATGCTTGTGGATATGCATTTGTATTTAATGTACAACAGTGAATTTTACCAACCTCAATTATTCAGATCTCCAAAATCCTTCAACCTTTACTAAAGTATTGATATGGTTATTTTGGTTGTAATTTATAATTTAATTATTAATCAGAGTTCCACATTAATAGTTTAGTATATTTGATGTATTAGATTGATATATTCATTTATTGGCTATAATTTCTTTTTCTTTTAACGGTGGTGCCCCGAGGTGAATTTAAATTCTGTTATTTAATGTAAAAGGTATTTACGCCCGATAGTCATTTGGGAAAATTATATGCTTCCAACTTTGTGGAAACAGTTTGGGGAAGGTCCTTTTCTGTTCCAGCATGACTGTGCCCCAGTGCACAAAGCAAGGCCCATAAAGGTCCACTTGCAGATTTTTTAACTTCTGGAAAAATGCTAAACTGCATTTTGTCTCAGTACCTGTACTACTGAATTTAATCTGCTCTAATGTCATCAAAGAGGGGAGTTTCTGGTTGAGAATCTTCGCACAATATTCATGGAATTTTGGTGAACCCGAACATTTTAAAATGAAGAGAGCTCAATAGGTAGGGTCCATTTTGGATGCAGTCAGATATTTTCTCAACTGCATTATTTTTAATTGTAGCCATGTTACCACACAAAACGTTTATTTTTAGCATTATTTTGAAACATGCTTTATCATTTAAGGTTAGAGAGATTATAGTGCCAAGGAATTCAAACCATTTCACTTTGTATTATTTCATTTATTGATAATTATGGGTTCTGGACTTCATAGATGCAGATACTCCAGCAGCCACTTGAGCCAAGCTCAGCTGATTATTTCTTCATTCTGTATGGCAGTAAGATGTCTGTTTAAGCTGAAAACATGCAGTCCGTACATACAGTAGGTAACACATCAACATTTCTCAGTAAATATATTTGTAATGGGGCTATTGGAATTTTCACCAAATGTCAACAACCCATGCAATCCACACATGCAAAGAAATCTAATTAGAGATGTCCATAAATTAAGTTGTGTAATGTGAAATGACACAGTGAAAAAGTATTGAACACATGAAGAAAGGGGGGTGCAAAAAGGCATGGAAAGCCAAGACACACACACAAAAAAACCCTCTCGGTAATTAGAAAGCAATTGTCAGTGCAAATTAATATCAGCTGGTTCAGTCCTAACTGATGGCCTTAAAAGGTGTCTCATTACCAAGGTGTCACACAAGAAACATCTCATGATGGGTAAGAGCAAAGAACTCCCTCAAGACTGTTGCAACACATACTGATGGTATTGGTTACAGAAGGATTTCCAAACTTCAGAATGTTCCAGTGAGCACTGTTGGGGCTATAATCTGGAAGTGGAAAGATAATTTGACCACAAACCGGCCACAACCAGGTGCTCCTTGCAAGATTTCTGACAGGAGTAAAAATAATCAGAAGAGTTGTCCAAAAGCCAAGGACCACTTGTGGAGAGCTTCAGAAAGACCTGGAAGTAACATGTACAATTGTTTTAAAGAAAATAAGCAATGCTCTCAACCGCCATGGCTTGTGTGCAAGCTCACCACGCAAGACTTCATTGCTGAAGAAAAAGCATGTTGAAGCTTGTCTAAAGTTTCCTGCACAACATTTGGACAAGCCTGTGAAATACTGGGAGGATAAAGTCTGGTCAGATGAGACCAAAATTGAACTCTTTGGATGCCATAATACACACTGTAACCTCTAGGACAGGTGCGCCATAGCAGGACACGGAGGCGGAGTCAAAGTCTATCAGAGGTGACGGCATATTAGGTCACAGCACACACAACTTCAAAGTTCACACACATGTGACACATACGCGCCTCTCCCACTGCTGCCTAGTAGAGGGATAATAGATGTCATTAATTACCATTCCACGGGGCTCTCTGAGCCTCCACCCCCCTCGTCTGCCACAACACCATGTTTGGAGGACAAATGGCTCTGCACATCACCCCAAAAACACCATACCAACAGTGACATTTGGAGGTGGGAACATCATGGCGTGGGGCTGTTTTTCAGCATATGGTACTGGCATACTTCGTATAATTGAAGGAAGGATGAATGGAAAAATGTACTGAGATGTTCTTGATAAAAATCTGCTGCCATCTACCAGGATGCTAAAGATGAAATGAGGGTGGACATTTCAGCAAGACAATGATCCCAAACACACACCCAAGGACACTCTCAATTGGTTTCAGAGAAAGAAAATAAAACTGCTAGAATGACCCAACCAATCACCTGACTTGAATCCAATTGGGAAAACTATGGAAAGAACTAAAGATCAGAGTTCATAGAAGAGGCCCACAGAACCTTCAAGATTTGAAGACTGTTTGTGTAGAAGAATGGACCAAAATTACACCTGAACAATGCATGCGACTAGTTTCTCCATACAGGAAGTGTCTTGAAACTACCAACAAAGGCTTTTGTACAAAGTATGAAATACATTTCAGTTCAATACTCTTTCCCTGTCTTATTCCATTTTCTTACACATAAATTAATTTCTTTGTATGTATGGATTACAACATCTGGTGTAAATTTCATGTCAATAACACCTTTAGAAATATATTTACTGAGAAAAATGGTGTGTTCAATACTAATTTTACCTGCTGTAAATCCCTCACCGACAGCCCAGTTATACATAGCTAATGCCAAATTCACCTGAAAATCATGCCAAAGTGTATGAACCTTTGTGGCAGCTTTATGGCTGTGCCAGGCCCCTCAGGATTTATCACAGTTTTCATAGAGCAGCTCTGCTCCAACTTTGGGGGCCAGGAAAGGTAACGAGCTGGATGTTATGGAAGTAGTGTTACATAAGCACACCCATCTATACACACACACACACCACAAGGAATTACATATTCTCTTGTGTCAAGTAGCCATAAAAGCACCAAGGTGCTCATATAAACTCTGAGCTCAGGCTGTTTTAATGGGACCATGTTCCAGAGGCATAGCACACTAGATTATATGGGATGAATACTGGAATAGATACATTTATACAATTATACATACACATTTTAGCATGTAATCTTTGCTATGTTCACTGTTGTAGCCTTTTAGGCAAATGCAAACATTGGCTAATTAGCAGTAAACACAAAGGACAGCTGAGGTTGATGAGAATGTCTTTAGTTTTGCTGATATTTGGTTATGAACCAAATTATTGATGACATTATTACTTGATGGCGCTAGATGAAAAGTCAGAAGTTAATCAAAGTTATTACAATTCATCTTGTGCTGTACATGAATGACTGTACTAAATTGTCATGTTACTCCACCGAATATTTGTCGCAACATTTAACTCAACATAAAAGTTACAAAAATGTTAATTGAATTAATTTAATAGGCCTACTGCAAAATAGTACATTGTGACAAACTGAAGCAATAGTTCAGTGTGGCCAAAATTAAAGAATTCAATTCAGTTATATTAATATAGTGCAATATCAAAACAAAGTTATCTCATAGCACTTGTTCATATAGAGCAGGTCTAGACCGACTCTATGTACAGAGACCCAACAATTCCCACCATGAGCAAGCACTATGTGACAGTGGCAAGGAAAAACTCCCTTTTAACAGGCAGAAACCTTGAGGAGAACCAGGCTGTATGTGGGCAGTCATCTGCCTCGACCGGTTGGGTTGAGAGAGGGAGAGGGATGGGGGAAGAAAGAGAACACACAGCAGCACAGTAGAGGTCCACATACAGATGCAAAGCAATAGTAGTAGCAATGGTACGGATTTTAATATTAATAAAAATAATAGTAGTAGCAATACAATATTAGTAATACTA
>JAVQJF010032418.1:0-14765 GCA_036023855.1 Gadopsis marmoratus
AACAGAGCGTTTGCAGCTCAAGAGGAACTCCTAATTCATTCTGTCGAGTTTGAGAGGATGTGTGTGTCTGTGTGTGTGTGCGTGTGTGTGTCAGTATAACAGATGAAGCGACTTAACAATAACTACGATAACTGCGGGCAACGATTGGCTGTTAAGGGTGATGACATTTAGGGGAAAGTTGGAGCTGAAGCCATAACCTGTTGCTTATGGTCCAAACATCAACAACAGCCTCAATGCTCTGATAGCATCCCCGGGAGCCCTGCAGTACTCCATCCCATAGTAATCCACCCCCCCCCCCCCCAAAAAAAAATGTAAACAGGCCAAGGCTGGGAGTCGTGGGGAGATCTGTGCAAACAAACTGAACGTAATTACAGTGTTCATTTATTAAATTCAGATACGTTTTATTAGACATCCCAACAGTCTGATTATGTCAACATATGGGAGGCCGCGCAGCAAGGCCCGGGCTTACATACCTGATAACGCCTGGGCTTTTCAGCAATATTTACGGCTTCTCTTTCTAATACACTCCAGATGGCGTGTGACTGTGCCACCGCAGTCAGCGAGCAGCTCAGTTTTTACTCAGCAGCATTTTGTTGCAATTACATCAATGCCGAGACAGAATTTATTGGTGACCCATTTTCGCTGCATTACATGCAAAAAAAACAAAACAAAAAAAAACCTAGAAAATAAAACAGGGAAGGAAATACACAAAAAAACGAGTTTGGCAAACTCTGCTTTATATGCATGTTAAGTTTTTTTGATTTTTTTTAAACTGCTCTGAAGTTTACTTTTTAAGTAAAAAAAAAAAAAGAAACATCTAAAAAGAACCTGATTGAAGTATTGGGCTCAAATAGTCCAACCCACTTCATGGTTTGATGGATTAATATGTTATGAAGACAAAACACACAGGCCGCATTCATGCCTGACCAATCTGTTGTAGTCTGTGCGGGGATTTTTTTTCTCTCCAGCCAGTCACTCAGGCAGAATAATGCTTGTAAAGATATAATCCACTGAGCCTATACCCTCTGTAGTCCTTCGCTATATTATCCACTGACAATAGATTGGTAAGCTTTTTAGCAGGTATCCAACCTCTCCGCTAAACACACGAGGATGCCAGGTTTGTTGAATGGACTAATTCCGTTTAGATTTTATTAGCTTTTACTATGACATGGTGTCTGCGATAGACTAATAGTGTTTCTTCTTCTTCTTCTTCTTCTTCTTTTTCTTCTTCTTGAGTGCATTTGTGCGGATACTCATGAGAAATAAACTCGACTCATAAACAAGTGTGGTTAGTTTACATCTGTTTGCGGGAACCAAAGCGTGACAGATACGTGTCCGTGCACGAGGCTGCCGCAGAAGAGCGGTCAATAATGGCCTGAAAGGCATGAAGACAATGTTATCCATCTAGCTACCCATCTATGGTGTCACTGTTGTGTTCCGGGTTGCTTTGCTGTCACAGTTGCAGCTCATGTTGCTGCTCTCTGGGTTTACCCGGATTGCTCAGCGAGGCTGCTGTAGGTCTATTATGATCGACTGTAACGATGCATTGACGGGTATTTTTCATCTGTGCCACGGGGAACCACTCCTTACCGTGGGTAAGGTTTCCCATTGACTCCCTTTAGTCTCCATGGCTGGTGCTCTCTCTCTCTCTCTCTCTCTCTCACCTCAGAGAACATGCGGCACGCTGATAAATACATGTCTTTTTTCCATCTTACTCAGCACCATCCATCAAATGTGTGTGTCCACGCACCACTGCTGTGCTTAAGGGAGGGGGAGGGGGGGCCAGTAGTCGTGCAGAAACACTCTAAATCGTCAACAAGGGATGCATTGCTCTCTCTCTCTCTCTACATACTCAATTATTACTTGATCATTCGGGCAGTGTTGTGTGTTGTGCTCATCGCCTTCAGCCAGTCGATGCCATGGGTTGTGCTGTGTGGAGATTTAGAAGTGGCCTTTTGCTGTGCTCTGTGGGTTAATAACCTCTTCACGCACTATAACAACTGTGTTTTGATCCTAGTAACACGTTGGACGGAGCATGGCTCTGGCTTGCCCACGGCTTGGACCACTCTACAGAAGACCACTCGCCCTGTGGTTGCAAACTCTTTGTGGCCCCACATACCGCCGCTGTGATTATAGAAGTGCCTCCTCTCCCTTGTTAAAGGAGCAAAGCTCTAATCTAGCCTCTGTGTCGCCCCCAAAGCCAGCGTGCTATAGTGAAAATGTGTGTGTGTGTGGGGGGGGGGGGTTGGTTCGGAGCGAGAGAAGAAGGGAAGAGAAGGGTGGGAAAGAGAGAGAGAGAGGCAGAGCAAAAAGGAGGGGGTTTATGACGGAGTGGCCCTTTCCTTCTTTTGAGTGACACGACCCCTCTCCTCTCTTCAAAGGCCATGCAGAAATAAACGCATCTCATTTGAATGGCGATTTTTCTTGGTGGTATTTCACAGCCAATATTTCTGGAATAGGAATGTGTGTGTGTGTGTGTGTAGGTGTGTGTGTGTGTGTGTGTGGTGGGGTGGGGGGTTATTTTTTCTGCAATATTGAATTCGGGGATGGTTCTGGTGGCGGGGTATTCAATATTCTCATCTCTCCGCAAGCAGCATTCTGCAAGCCAGTGTGGTATTTTGTCCATGACTACACCACCAACACCCCCCCCCTTCCACTCCTGCACCCCCCCCCCCCCCCCAACCCGTCCAAATACATTTGCATCCGCTGATGATATCAGTAAAGAATTGCTGGCACCGTATGAGGCAGGGTGGGGGTAGAAGGCTTATTTGGATAAAACTGGACCGCAGAGTGGACACGGCCCTAAAGGTCAGTCGCCCATTCATGTCAAGGTGGCAGGGGGTGTGTGTGTTGGGGGGGGGGGGGGTCAGCATGGGATTGCCAAAGAGGCTTATATGAAAGCGGGTGTAGATTTGAGGCAAGGGAATGAAAAGGAGTGGACCACAAAGCTCGTCATACTTTAAATACGCCCCGTCACATCTTCACTCTTTCCTTTCCATGCAGGCGGCGGGTACATAAGGAAGGTGGGGTCTCAGTACTCTGGCCTGGTCTGCAGAACATGCAGCAGGAGAAAAAACAAACAAGCATGTGGGTGCCAAGGTGGATTGTGGTTTAGGTGTACAAAAGAAGGGCTTTCTAATGTTCCCCCTTACTGGTTCCCTCTGATTTGTGGAATTAAAATACTGGACTCAAATAAGGAGGCCAGTGCTGCTGTCAGAAAGTTCCTCTAATGCTGCTGATGTGGAGCATCTCATATAATCTCAAGGGGTTCTTTACAGCACCATAATGCTGAAGAGATAGAAAAACCTTTTTGAAAGGATTCTTTATAGCGGCAAAAATGGGCTTTGCCATGGAGCAAGCCTGTAATTTTCTGATTACTAGGCTATAGACTGCAATTTTGGTAATATTGCAGAATTTGCTTCTAAGGCAAAAAAATAAAAAAAATACAGAAAAAAAAGAATAAAACGGGAAAAGTATGAATATAGTGGTATGTATGCTAGCCTAGTACAAGAGTAACATTCAACTCTGAACACCAAGTAGTGTAAAAAAAAAACAAACGCAGGCAATATGTCACACTGATATTTGAAATGTTTATTGTATATTTTTACATTAGGATGATCTCATTTCATATAAATCTCAGCTTCTTTTTTTTTAAATGTAATAAATCACCAATGACCAGATGTGTGATTACATATAGTCTCCTCTCCACAGAATAGTGCATTATGTAAACAATATCACATAATAATAAATAAAAGGAAAACATGTAATAAAACTGCAGATGTATTTTCCCTTTAATTAATAAACCAATTAATGCACTCTCCCGCCGTACTTATACCCCAATTTACTTAGAGGGCACAGTCACCATCCATCGTGCGCGTCCACACACACACACACACACACACACACACACACACACATACACACACACACACAGACATGTATCACTTGATCATTATGTATATATAATACAATTAGGTGAGGTACATTGCAGTGGAAGGAGTCACACTTTCATTATAATTATTTCTAAAATTATATTAGTGGCCTAGTTATAAGTGTCTAAACTTTATTTTCAGTATGGAGGCTGTGTGTGTGTGTGTGTGTGTGTGTGTGTGTGTGTGTGTGTGTGTGTGTGTCTGTGTGTGGTGGGGGGGGGGCTAAACCGAGTGAAAATGGTCACAAATTGCTGGTTGTCGAGGGGCGAAAGACAAGATTATGAGATATTTTGCCCCTGATACCTCGGTTCATATATCATTGCAAGAAAAAAAACGACTAATCACACACATGTTGTCTTTTGGGATTCTTACACTTCAATGCCATGTTTAAGTGATGTGTCAAAATTGTACATTTTTGATTTATTTCACGTCCCCAAACCTGAAAAAAAAAAGAAGCGTTAATACATGCATCTGCTAATTCGGCTTGGGTAGGCGCACTATTTAAATGACCTGGAATTATAGGATCGTTTCCGCACCTTTCTCAGCCTGTTCGGTTATAATGTGGACCGAGATGAACAATAACGAAGGATCCGCCGGTTGAATGAAACACAGTCAAGCTCGATCATTTTAGATATATGGCTTTGCAATCAATGCATGTAGTGATTGCTGCGCTAATAGTGATTGTGCCCCTATACTCTAGATCCGGCTTTCACCACAACTATCATTATTACTTATCATTATCACTGCTTATACTGTATGTGGCTATTACTGCTATTGCTGTTATTGCACCATCATTACCGGCAGTGGTGTTACATGGAAGACGACTTTAGTTCTGTCTTTGTAAATACAATAATGGCTGGGGTGAGGAAGAGTGGGGGCGAGTGGGTGAGGATGGAAGTGTTGGAGGCAGAGTACTGACCAGCCACACGTGACTCCACTTGTTTCTTTTTTTTTTTATGTGGTCAAAACTCACCTCTTAAGACCTCCCAGCAGCAGTGGACCAGACAAATAAATATATATATATAATATATGTACTTGACAGAAGATGTATTGTTTTCTTGTGGTACACATACTCATCCTCAGTAAAACGCTGTGATGGAGCTTGAAAGTGATAGTGTCGATTGATTTTTGTCAAGTGGGGGAGTCACCTGCCGTCCCCTCTCCCCCCTCCCTCTTTCCCTCCCTCACCCACGTTGACATTAAAAGTTCCCCCCATTTTCAGCTTGACCACTGATCAGGTGGTTTGCCACCTTGACCCCTCCGATGCTCATTCAAATTTGATCCCGGGGGGGGGGGGGAGAGGGAGGAGGAAGGGGGGGGTGCGATGAAAAAAAGCAGCAGACGTCACACAAACAAGGAGCCTGTTTAATCGATCCCGGCTGGATAAGAGTATCAATCTATTACTGCGCAGCGGGGCCGGGATCTCGCGCCGTGGCCCCGCGCGGTCCGCAAACTTTGTTTCGGTGTCCGCGCGCTGTTCCACCGCGGCGCTTTGTTGCGGCGTCCCTCTGCGCCCCTGTGCGCCGCGTGCGCAAAGACAGCCTCTCCGTCTCAGACCCTCCGCGCTATTATTGTTTCTACCTTTGTTTGCTAGATGGCGCTCTGGGTTGGGGGGCACCCTCTGACACAGGGACCGCCTCGCTCCCTCGCTCCCTCGCTCCCTCGCTCCTCGGCTCTGCTCTCAGCCCCCTCGGTCCACCGCGCAGCGCACAGCAGCTCTTTCCAGGGCCATTTTTTCCCCCTTAATTTTCAGCAGCTGCAAACGTCTCTAACGCGACCCCACCGCTGCGAATAGTGTGTGTGTGTGTGGGGGGGGTCATAATTGCATTATCCTATGTCGACTGACATTTTTGTTTGTTTTGTTAAGCTGCGGAATCACATCGATTAGAACCAGCGATCAGCAGTGCATTTAATTTGAATGTAAACCGGTGGCAGCGCAGACTATCGCTCAATATTTGCGCTTTAGATAATTAATTGTTTGCTTAAGCGATGTAACGTTGCAGAACATATACAGCAACTCGAATTTAAATGACGACGAGAGGAATAAAATGACTGCAGTTATCCATTTTCAAATGGATAGCGTCTTATTAATTTCAGTAAACGTCTGGCGACGCAACAGAGGATTGAGTTCGACTACAAAATTGCAAAAATGTTTTAGCAGCATTCTGGCTGCGCAGAAAATGTTTTGAACTCATGCTGACACACGAGGTCCCTCAGAAAGGCTAATGCAATAAAACTAATGCAAAACAAAGCGTATAATTCACGTAAAAAATCAAAATGTACAAACAAAATAACGACAATAAACAGTCATGTAATTCTGCAACGTTTCTGATTTTGTTTCAGCAATTCAACACCCATATATCCGCCTTTTAATTCTGTTTAATACTGGTAGCAGCCAAGGCAGAAAGAAGCCCGTTGCAGTGTTTGCTGAGTGGCCCGCTCTGCCCTGAGATATACTGCTGCAGTTACACTTTCACTAAATAGCGGCTTGTCGGTGTCTGACGTTGATGAATGTGTTGGAGACTCGGACAGCCTTTTACAGCTGTCTTTAAAAACACACGCCAGCCACAGACAGATCAGGTGCAGGGGGCCTTAATGCGGCAGCCAGTGACAAAGAAACACGCAACAAGCCACTCCTGCCACGAAAAGTAAACTCTGCCAACGTTTCATTTTGAGATCGAGTTTGCTCAAACCTGTGGTCGTCTGAGGAAACAGAAGTGCAGGGACGAATGTTTTGAAGATTGAAATAGTTTTGAGGTGTGTTGTTTTGTTTTGCTTTTTGTTTTTTTTTAATGATCAGCAACTGAAAAGCATGCAATTATGGAATCTTTGAATTTGCCAAAAGATCACTGGGCAGGTCCAGAAAATAGATTTCCTCTTGTGTGGTGGAAGGTTGAACACAGTGCAGCTAGCATGAGAATGGAGGTTTGAATGGGGGTAAAATATCATATGGGAATTAAAACTGGATTAGTACAGTTCCAGTATGGCAGCTCCTTTCAGTAAACCTTCTATTTGTAAGTTGATAACAAGAGACTACATTTTATTTTTCAGTAGCTGAAGTGCTGAGGAACCTGAAGAACCTTTATGCCTGCTAGAGCACACACACACACACACACACACACACACACACACACACACAACAAACCCATGGAGGCAAAAGTTCCGGGATTTGAACCTTCTAGTTTACAGAACAATCCCTCTGACCACAGGCTCGTTGGTGATTGAGCTGTATCATCCAGTCACACTTCCTCCCCCGTTGGATCCTGGGTGGTGTGGCGCAGCAGGTTCACATGTACTGTATACGGGACTTCTCCACCTGCAGCCCCCCCAGTAGACACACGCACACAGTCAGGCTTCACCCGATTCCCTCCGAATCCACGTCTTCTCTTACTGCTATTTACATGAGTTGGCCTACACTTGGCTAACACCTTATTGGGGGGCTGCGTTTCAATTATTTTTTGAACAATGGGCATGGGCCTGTCATACATTTTGAGTGTTTGAGTAAGGCTCTCCCGGTATTTGTTTTCCTCGACTTAACAAGCCATCATCTCGCACATGCATACAGAATTGAAACTGCACAGAGATCCCGCAGGCAAAGGGCGGGTTGCGGGTTCAATTAAGGTGGAATAATGCATGGGGACAAAGCGCATGATGACCTCGTTTGAAACTGATCAGAAAACCGCATTCACCAAAACACACACACACACAGTAGCCTCTTTGTTTTGACTCCGTGTTGCCTCTTTGTGTCCGCCTCTCCGCAATCGCAAGCGACTTTGATTTTTGGAAACAATTCCAGTGCCTGAATATAAAGCTAAGAATTTAATACCACCCCCAACCTATGTCCGGACTAAATCACTCAAAATCTTTATTTTTTTTTTTAATTTCTTCATTGTTTTTTTTTTTTTTTGACATTTCTTTCTTTTTCTCCCTTAATCGAATTTGCCACATTTAAGCCGGCGTGAGGATTTCGAAGCATAAGCAGCCATCCGGGCTCTATCCCCGGCATGACAGACAATGCGACGGTTTGTCATCATTTCTTAAGTAGAAAACAAGATATTTCACCGCCACAGTGGGATTTGAACGAATTAAAGCATCTCGCTGCTTTGCCTGCGATAGAACGGCAGGATATGGGGTGGAGGCGCTCGCTTGTTAAGCGGTAACTTGCTGTCAGTGTAGTTAGCAGAGCTCTGATATGGACGGTGGCTGCAGAGCCTCATCTCTTGGGGTTTTAATTAACAAGCTGTCTCAAAGCCGTAGAGCTCCATCAAACAGCCTCTCTCCCTCTCTCCACCAGCAAATCCTCCTCCCGTCGGTGCCTTGGGCTCTCTCAAAGTTCTGGTTCCCAAATCAACTTGTTACCACAGCTGATGATGGTGTAACTACTCTGAGAAGATTTGCAAAATATAAACGGCTTGTTTTCTCTTTTTTTAATTTTATTTTTTGTGGCGCTGGTTGTTGCTTAGCATCTATTTGCACGCGCCGATGAGCACGTTTATTCGCCAGGACGTCCACATACTGTACACGTAGTCTGTTCGGGTTCCACCTGGAGCCCGACTGGTGCGCGAGGCACCGCGCTGCAGCTCACGTGACGCCGAGATGACCTGTAGAGTCTGTTAAAGTGGGGGGGGGGGGGTCTTTCAGTCTGCGTCACAACTGTTGGATTGTGCACATTTGACCTGCAAAGTGCTCTTTAAACATGCTTCGCAAACTCAAACGTGAAACATTTTCATTAGAAAAAGGAAGGCAGCGGTGAAATGTTGTCCTTTGTTTCTCCACGACGTTTATTTGACACCTTAAGTCGCGACTTGCTTAAGATGTTTCAGACAAAAACATCGAATACGTTTATGCGCAGTTATACTACAACTGCACAATAGTATGTTAAATGGTTGAAATGAGCGCCAACACGCTACAACAATGCACTGCTACTTGCGCATGAATGCGTCAGCAATAATAAAAACAGCCGCAGGGGCCGTTATTTTGAATTCGGAGTACTTTTACTTTTTATAACGAGTTCTTGCTTAAATCACATTTTCAATGCAGGACTTTAACCTTTCATGGAGTATCTTTTCTATTGCAGGTTCGCTACTTTTTCTTAAGTAAAGGACCCGAATACTTCCTCCACCACTGACAAATGTTTATTACGGGATAGGTGAGCCTCATTTATTGATTCATTCTTTCACACCACTGGAAATATGGCCAGGTTGAAATCCAGTAGTATTAAACTGAAGGAGGTCACTCACAGACGGGTGGGTCCTTTAAGGATAAAACCCATCGGATGAAGTCTGTGTGTGAGTGTAGCTGAGTGCTGTTTACATTGGCGGTTGGCGTAACAGCCAATGTAAACCACCAACCTCCTCTGGATTCACCACAGTAGCACTCTCTCTCTCCCTCTCTCTCTCTCTCTCTCTCTCTCTCTCTCTCTCTCTCTCTCTCTCTCTCAGCCTATAGCGAACTTGGTGCCGGGCTCCCACCGTGGCCCAGACGGGGGTAATTTGATAGCAAGGCAAGGTCAAGACAGTGCGCTGTCCGTGGTGCTGCGGCGGGGCCAGGCTGGATGTTATCATCAAATTAGACAGGACAAGTTTCAAATCGATGCCACCCCCGGATGTCTGGAGACCGCCAGCAGTCGGAGTTAAAGTCCTAACAAGTCCCCCCTGACAGGTCAACACCCCGACACAAACACACACCTCTGATGCAGCAGCAGCCTACAGGTCAGCAGCGCTGTGTTGGCGAGATAAGCACCAATCCCATTGAAGGCTCTAAGTGAAATATAGCTTTAGGTCCACTGTTATTGTGCGGGCCCGGCATGAGACTCGGGCAGTTGAGGTTGGATGTCGTGCTTTTATAAAGATTTTTTTTTTCTTCCCCCCCCCAACACCTACACTTGAAGTTCTTGTGCTTGCCAATTTATTGGACAGTCTTCTTCTTCTTCTGTGTGTGTGTGTGTGTTTGAGGAATATCAACAGACACTCTCACGCACACACATCTATATACATACACACACACATATATATATGTTAAAATCCCTGGACATACAGTTATGAGAGGTTGGAAATTTATGTAAGGGACTACGTTTCTGCATACATTATAAAAGTGTTGTTATGATGCTATCAATGTTTATATTAAATATAGTTCTGAACAACATGTTCAGTAGCCGAGACATCAACAATGTGCTGTTCTTGACAAGATCAAAGAATGTGGTGTTTGGCGTATCTATGTGATCCATAAAATGCAACAAATGTTTTTATTTGTAATTTTCAGATCATTCGATAATTCGTCATGGACCCGTTGCCTTTTGCACTCAAGTTGCCTGAAATGAGCTGCATTTAATAATTGGCAGATTCTGCAGAATATAGGAAATATTGCGGTTTTAATTGGATGCGTTTTTCTTATTGAAATAAGACTGAAAGTGCTGTTTCTAAAGGAACTAACAATTCCCCTGTTTTAGCTGCGTTTTGCTGTCAGCTCGCTACATTAACAATGTTTCAGTTGTTCCAACGCCACTTCTTTATTTTGACTTTTAACAACGCGTATAGATTTTCAAATGCTCATCGCATCTCACTGAATATTCAATAACCTATATCTCGACATTGTTTGAATGGTACAACTGATAAGTTGCACTTTATCTCACTATATGTGCACGACGTGTCTCATCCAAAGAGTAAATGCCACTGGTAACGATCCATTTGTGAAAGATCCGAAGTGAATGAGTGGAGCTGCATCTCGGAGAGAAGGGAAGAGGGCACTGATTAGAGATGCTGCCAATCTGTCTCCGCCTGACAGCTTTTGCTGCAGGGATAAACAGCAATAAAGTAGAGTTTGGCCGCCGCGGCGCTAACTTCTCCCTCTCGCGCGCGCGCGCACTCCACCCCTCACAGGGCCCCCGCTCGCCTATCATCGCCTCTGTCTCCCTCCCTGCACGTCAAAAACTAACCCTTCCTCCCGTCCTTCCTCCGTCAAACTCTCCTCCTTTCATCCTCCCCGCTGACTCAGGTAGGTGACACAATGAGGACCTCGGCGACAAGAAAGAAAGCTATTCAACCGGATGGAGAGATTGTGGACGGGAGGGAGGGAGCGAGAGAGAGAGAGAGAGAGAGGGAGAGAGAGAGAGAGAGAGAGGGAGAAACGTTATATTTGAATGGCTGATAAAGGAATGAAATAGATGGGAACAAAGTCTAAGCCGTCGGGATGGGAAGGAGGGGCGAGGCATCATAGAGAAGGCTGCAAGGTGACTGCCGGCTCTTTAATAACACAAGTATATTAACTCGCTTAACCACGGAGATTCCAAATGAACCCAACTTCACTTAAGGGGGCTTTGCAAACCATGAAATGCACATCAAAACGTACACCTGCCAATTCCACCACCTATATTCCTCCAAGCGCCCTGCCCCCCCTCTCTCCATCCGAGCTGTCTGTCATGGTGTGGCCCGGCTAATTTGAGTTCATTGGATGGCAATAACTTCATTTAGACCTTCATCTCTTTTTGGGGAGGATGTAATGAGGATGCAGGGTGCTGCCAGTGAAAAAGCCGCTCCCTCTGTTAATAATAACTTGGATCTTATTCTCACCCCACGCACCGCCGTGTTTATCCTCGGAGGGCTGCGTCCACATGATGAAACTCATCTATAATGTGTGATTTAATATCGCGTTGAACTCTTTTTTTTTTTTTTTTTTTGCCAGAGATTTTAAACCCAAAAGAGAGAAGACGGCGGGGCTATAGTTCGGTTTAGTTGTTTGCTTTCAGTCTATATTGAACTCCTTTGTGAAATGTTTGTTTTTCTGACAATGTAAAACAAAACAAAACAAAAAAAATTTAAAGTCGATCATTTCCCTTTAAAACGTTTTTAAAGAAATCTGAATCAGCCACATTTTCTTGATATTGTTGGAGCCATTCGTCTTATTTTACACTATTTGAGCATATTTAAATAAACAATATTTACTGAACAGGTGCAGATTAGACAGGGAATATTTACTTTTTCGACACTCTTTAAGGCAGAATAATATATATATATACATTTGTGTGGCAGGTGATTCGTTAAAAGGCTTTTTTTGTTTGCAGCGTAAGTCAAGGCCTTTTCTCTAACCGCCAACTAATCGATATCTCACCAACTCCAATGCGATATTGATTTAGGGAGGATTGTACTTTAAGGATTTTTGGAAATACCTCATTATTTCGTTGCTTTAACTGCAAGAAAAAAATTGTTCCATATACAGTCGACCTCCTTCGATTGATTACGATCGCTTTAAATAAGACGATGCACTTCATGTTTTTCTCATGGATGACCATACACCTCTGGAGTTGAGCTGAATATAATAAAATAGTTTATAAAGAAAATGTTCTTCTACAAAGCGGACTTTCCAGTGAAAACTCCACTTCTCTTTTTCAAACTCTCAATAAACTTTGAATATAATTCCATAAAGACTACAAATACTTTTTTTAATATATACATTTCAATTTTAGTTTTCGTTTAAGGTTATCTTTTGTACAGTGTTAACTACAATCACTTCCCTTTTGGATTGATGTTTTAATTGGATAATTGCTGTTTTATTTTGAATATTGCTCATTTGAATATTGTTCCAAAGCCTCCTTTAGGACAGCAGATTATCCAGGAGGTGATGAAATCATTATATTTATTTTGTTTGTCTCGTTTTAATGAAACTGATTTTGCTGGTTACCTGTTAAGGTGTCGAATACACATTAGTTGTATGTAGTACATGTGGATGTTTAAACAGGGCATAGATCAGAATTTATACTATCATACAATTTATTATAATAATTAATGCAGCGTATTAGGACGGTATTATAATAACTATAAGTAGAAATATCGACTTAGTATATAATCATAGAAAAAAAACAGTTGTACATTTTTGATTCATCAAATACTGGTCCTGTTACAACTTTAGCAGTTTGGCAAAAATCTCAAAGGCCCTGCAGTCAACTAATTGGGAAATAATTAGAAAATAAGTATTACAAATAAAAGTCATGGTACTTTGCAAGTGAGTTTGAGACCTGTAGGTAGTAAATTTGCGCTCCCTTCAACTTATTAAACTATGAAGAAATGCTGGGAGACATTGTACTAAGCATCGTTTTTTGCTTAGGGGGGGGGGGCTAAGTGTGCATATGTTCGAATAAGACTCAAGAACACACAGACACACACACGTGTGTAATTAAAATTGGCATTTGCCAATTTGCTTTTTGAAATTTGCCAAATTGCAGAGCGCTAAATAACACACGTTATTGGTCTCAAGTTTTCAGATATCCAGTCGCAGTTTACAGCCTGCGAAAGGCCCCGATCACCGGCCCACCTAGAGCCCCTTCATCTTGACTGCCATTCATCAAGACAAAATGACCAATTTTCCCCAGCAAGTCGCCGGTGGCCCGTTAAACTAGGCCAATGAGCTGTGTTATCCGTCCTTTCCTCCCTCCTTCGCCGCTGCTTGCCTAACATTGCTTCCCCGAAACCATCAGCGTATAGCCCCAAATCTTAAAAGTCAGAGCCCATTCTTCAAATGTATTGCATTTCAGAGGGTGTTTTTTTACTGCAGGAGTCTTTAGGCCAGCAGAGTATCAGAGGAGGTGTAATTGAGGGGGCGGTGAGGGGATAGAGTAGCGGTCCGCCTGAATGCTGTTATTAAAGCCAAATGGACTGAACACGGCTCTGCCAACAGCTGTCCCACAATCGGAGTATTATATGCTAGGATCCTCGAGCACGCACCGCACGCACATTAGACCATGCTGCTGATATAGTGGCTACTTAGAAGTATTAGACAGCAAAGAAAATACCAACGAATATCCAGAACGTCCCGCTAATATTCGTATTATATAGGGACTTCAGCCCGGTTGTGTGCCTAGTTTTGGTCTCTAAAGGCATTTTCACCTCTCTACAAGCCCAGCTCGTCTCATAATAACCTGGGGAATTGCAATTTTGCTGGGATAGCCGATGTGCCTTGCATATTTCCACACATTATGGGTATGGCAGCCCCAAGACAGGTGTGAGCAAACGCAGAATAGCGGGTCATCCCTTATATATATATGTGTGTGTATGTGTGTGTGTGCGCGCTAAGGATATCATTTACACTAGTGTCGCACAAGCTTGCTTCAAAACTTTTAATGGCAGTTGCTCCATAATGGTGTTTCCCTGCAGCTGTGCGTAATACAAACGTATACGGTGCGTGGTGTGTCGCACATCAAATGATTCGCACCATTAAACAGATAGAAATTAAAGTTCACATTTGCATGTTTCTATGGGGACTCTTCCAGCCCTTGAGAGGCCCAGAACCCCCACTTTGGGAGCCCACTTGCAACACCTGTGCCCAGACCCGCATCTTGCAGCAGAGCTTCACCTTCCTTGCCCCGCAGAATAAAGCCCAGTCGCACTCTTTCCTAAATGTGATGTCTGTGGCCCCAAGTGTTGTTTCAGTCTGCGAGTCCTTATTAGAATAGAGAAGGCGAGAGGGGCGATTGAAGAGGAGTTGTTTCCACCGGATTAAATGGTTTCTCTGCAAGTCAATGAATATGTAATGATGTCTAACGAAACCGGCCAGGGAGCTCTGTGCTCTGCTATATCGGGCCTTATATTAAAGACCTCTTCTGCTGAGGGAAAAACTCGGTACAGAGCCGGGCGGAGAAAAAAAAAAGGGGGCAGAATAGGGGAAGGGAAGCAGGGATACAATCTTGAATGCGCCTCCAAGCTTAAGCCAGACATTCTCCCTCAGTCAATAGATGAAAAAATATTTGCTCACGTACTGAGACACACAGAGAGAGAGACACAGAGGGAGGGTGGTTGGCTCTTTTTTGAGGGACGGGTGTGTGTGGGTGTGTGGGGGGGGGGG
>JAVQJF010032425.1:0-20988 GCA_036023855.1 Gadopsis marmoratus
TACCTGTTCAAACTGACCGTGGTGTTGTTGTCAGGAGCGTACACGTTCAGCGCTGTTGGAGACTCTGTATGAGGAGCTGCACATAAACAGCCAGTCCATGATGGGTCTGGGTGGAGACGAAGATAAGCTGGAGAACGGGGGCGGAGGAGGAGGAGGAGGAGGAGGAGGAGGAGGAGGAGGCTTCTTTGAATCCTTTAAGGTACAGCACCATGCCTCATTTTTACGAGGCGCGCCGTTAATCTGCAACTCCACATGCATGCGAGAGAATGGTTTTGACTGGAGAAACTTGTAGGGCACTTTCTCTTTCCCTCCCCTGTCTCTTGGCTGGGATTCTGGGTATTCACACGCGAAAACAAAGCATAGGAAAATTGCAGTATCTCAAAGGACCAGTCCTGTGGCATTTGATATTCCTCACATGGCTGCGAATGCTGAACTTGGTGTGTTTTCACATGATGGTGTGGTTTTTGAGGTTGGGGAGCGTCATGTTGTGTATGAAAGGCACTTTGCTCCGACTGAGAGTGCTCCATCAATGACCATTAGGGTGGTGGAGCGTAGCCCAGCCAATGAGGCACGGCGGTAGGAGCTGTGATTGTGTGTGTGCCTGATGAATGATTTAATGACCCCTCATTAGTGAGCTGATGATGCGGTTTGCATGTCTCCCCACGGGCAGCGTTCCCTCGCTGTTTCTGTCTTCTCTCTGCGTCGCCGACTACTTCTCGGCCATCTTTTCTGTATTTCCATGCAACGTCAGAGAAATGTCTCCACCTTTCCCTCGGTACCTTTTTCTTTCTACCTGTCAAAACCCATTTTGCTGCCTCTCTTTCTCGTCCTCACACCTCCACAAATTACATCTGCAAAGATTTCCCACTCTGCCTCTCTCTCTCTCTCTGCTTCTGTCCAGCAATGAATCTGTTGTCCTGCCGTCTCTCCTACTTTCTCTTGCTCCCTTCCTTGCTCGCACTGCATCTCCGTGTCCCCTCCCACGACACAAAACCCCACAATAGATTTTCCCCTGTTAAATGGCGACTTGGGGGATAAGAGACGCAGCTTCATCCTCCTCCACCACAAAGCCTACACTCTCCTCAACCCTTCCGTGAACCCATATTTCTCCCACGCAGCCTCTCTGACCTGCACTGCCCCTGAGAGTTAAAAAGTAGCCCTGCATACAAACAAGCATAAGCCACAATGAGTTCATGTGCAAATAGGCAAATGCAACAACACGTCCATATACACACGTGTGCCCTCGGAGATTCATCAAATTTATTCTAGAATATTCCCACATATTAGCACTTCACAACAGGTTCAACATGTATTCATATTATAAGATATGAAATATTGACCTTCGTTAAAAAATAATGCGGCAGTTGGAGCGTAGCTATTATAAAAAGTTGACTTTTGTCAGAATTTCTGACTTTGTCTGAAACACATCTGGATATATAATGGTACATTTTAGTAAATACTTTAGTGATGGGCCTTTTTAAATTTCATTTGGACTTCGTTTGAGTATTAGAGCTACATATATGATGGTATATAATGCAGCGTCAGTGTGCTGCGTTTCCACATAACGCCAAAGTGGATCCACTGACAGTATCTCCTCGTTTCTCTCTGTAGCGGGTCATCCGCAGCAGAAGCCAGTCTATGGACGCCATGGGCCTCAGTAACAAGAAGTCACACACAGTCTCCACTAGTCACAGTGGCAGCTTTACCCACAATCCCGCAGAGAGCCCCAAAACCCCAGGGATTGTAAGTAGCCCGTTTTGGTTCACACGATGCCCACCTAACACATACATACAAGATACAGTATATTTTCACTATTCACAGGACAGTGGACAAAAACGCATCCAGGCTGCTGTAACCCCTATTCATTCTTATAAGCAGCACTTTAGCTACTTACTCCTGTTGGCACATCGTGGCACTTTACTATCATCAGTATGTTAACATCAAAGCGCTCGCTTTCATTTCATTCATTCTAAAGCGAATTTCATTGATTGCCACTTTTCCATTTACGGCTCATAATGTTCCTATTAATGACTTCGCAGCATAACGCATTGTCAGAATTTCATTCATCCTTATTTGTTGAGGGAATCTTCATCAGTGACAGTTATATCTAGGGATGATGTTAAAAATGGATAATTTTTTGGTGGGTGATTTCCTTTTCAATGCAAGATTACTCCGATTGCCTGTGAGTCCCAGTGTAGTCTCCATCTGTTGATGAGTCCTGAAGTGAGCTCAGTGTAGCGGCTGTATGACTACCCAGACTCCCTTCTTTGCCGTGCTTTTGTCATGACTGTTGCCTCCTGTGAATGTTAACAACCTCTCTACGCAGCCTTGTATGTGTGCATGCGTGGCTGCAGAGTATGCATGGCACAAGCCATAAATACATGGAGCACTCTGTCCTGTTTGTGTCTCTTTTGTTTTCAAAGATGGGGTAAATTGTGTTTCCACCCTTTTGACATGCATTGCTATTTGAGATTTGGTTACTGACAGTATTTTAAATTGGAACAAAATTAACCCCATTTCTGAGAGGACTGTTTTCTAAATGCTACCGGCTTTGGGTTTTGTCACCCCTCTTTGCCCTTTTTCTCCTCTTGAATGCATCACTGAACAGACCTGTATCCCTCAGGGCAGAAACTGCCGACATGCCTGCTCCGTCAGGTGGCACTCCGCCTCCTGCCGTGCCCTCCCGTGTTGGACCTGCTTTTGCTCTAAAAGGCTTCTCACTATTTCCTCAATATCATGTCTATTAAGTCATGCTGCAAGCTCCTTCTCAAACTCTTTTGCACCTTGCTGTTTAAATTCTTTGTGGTCTGTGCATGCGATCTTATGATGTGCTCTTTTCTTGTTTTTTTCAATCTGTCATCTCCCCTCTCTCTGTGCTCCCCTTGCCCTGTCTTGTGTGGCCCAGTCATTGCTTGTTCCAGGGAAAAGTCCCAGTAAATATGGACGCCGAGGCAGCGCCATAGGAATAGGAACAATAGAAGAGGTTCATGTATTTTTCTGCCTTCTTGTTTACTATCTTTGTCTCTGGTCTTTTACTTTGCTGTTGTCTTTTCATAATGTAAGTGTGCATTTAGCAGTTTAGAGTTTAAAATGTGCCTCTTTTAGTTCCCGTGGCTGTGAGAGGATTTCAGATATATAGCTGTAATAAGTTATAATTAATTTGTTTAATTATGGTTTTAATTGTAATTTCATTCATTCATTCAGTACCTAATGAGTTACATTAAAAGGGGAATGATCCATCATGCGCTGAGGGATGTCACAGCTCATTTTCCTTAGTCTAAATCTTCCCTGTAATGTAATTCATTTTTACAGGTAAAGGATTTCATTTCAGATGATTGCGTTTCCTTGATGTTTTGTTTTCCATTGCAGCAGATCTCAGGGCTTCATGTATGACTTTCTCCACTTCAGTTCACTTTTAAATGTATTATTAAACACTGTAAGAGAAGGGTATGAAATCAGAAAAGAAAATTGTGAACAGACTCCCACTTGTTCACATACGCAGTCACTCATTGATGAATCATACTGCGTCTTAAATTAGCCTGTACCTGACATTTTGAAACTTGAACAAATAAGCACCACCGTACTGACCTCAGTGCTTAAAATAAAAACCAAACAGATCAGCCAACAGGATGCTTCTCAGGCAGAAAGATGGTGAAACCTTTTTCACCAGAGATAAGAGTCAAAATAAGAGAATAAAGAATATAAAATCAATTCCTGAAGCCCAGTGTATCATGGATATGTAAAACATGTTTCCAAATGTGCCATTACATCAAATCATCAGTTCATTATTCCTTCACAGCATATTTCTACATGTAGATATTTTTCACTTCAGTTGCCCACTGTGTCACGCACTGAATATCAATATCATTTATGTTGTGAACTGGATGATGCTATTAGCGTAGCGTGTGTCTGACTTTCTTCTCTCTACCCGCTGTCAGTCACTGATCATTCCTGGGAAAAGCCCAACCAGGAAAAAGTCTGGGCCCTTCAGCTCCCGTCGCAGTAGCGCCATTGGCATCGAGAACATCCAGGAGGTCCAAGAGAGGAGGTGAGAGGAGAGAGCAAAGCCGATCAGCAGGGAGTGGGTAGTGAAGAGAGAATAGTGTTGCAACAGATGGAAGCAAGGACATTAAAATCAGGAAATTAGCCCTTCACTGATTATTAAGATATAAGCTCTGGTTGAATGACAGTTTTGATCAAGAGGGGCAATAATCAATGCCTTACTCTTTGTGTTCTGCTTCGGAGTGTTCTGAATAACAACACCAACATTTTACACAGATTCTATAAGATACAGAACATTCGCAACAGCCCCATGGACCATGCTTGAATACTAATTCAATTAGTATGATAACCGACATTTTGGTATTTTCCTGACCTTGAAATTCGCTTTGCCCATCTGTGTGGTATTTTGGTGGCAGGCGCAGAGCACACGGTGCACAGGTGGGAGTAGAGGAACTAACAGGTGGGAGGTTCATTCAAATGAGGCAGCGCAGAGCAAGTGATATTTTGACAGAAATTGGGTCTTTTCGCTAAGAATAGAACAGTCTGGTGATGTTATCGACGAGAGCAAACAAAGTACTTGCAGAAAATGTAAATAAACCATTTTAATTAGACACTCTCCATCAAAAGATAATGTGGATGTTTAAAATGGATAAAGCAGGATTACCCGTAATTCATAAATTAATATGAGCGCTTGGAGACGCTCACACAGTCTGTGCGCACAAGACCTACCACTTTGCACTTGTCCTTGCGCGATCAAAATGGGGCCCTTCATTTGATGCAATATGTTAAAATTGAGATGCAGCAGGTGATCGGTTTGTCACTTCAATGAGGGAAAACATCCAACAATAATTAAACAACAGCTTGTGGCGCCTTTTAGATCCTTACAACACACGTTCGGGTGATATGAATGTGTTATAACATTCATCAAGCGTTTTTTTCTAATGTGTTACCATATGAAACAAGTAAACTTACAGTACTTTCATGTGTCAATCTCCATCCCTGTCCTGAAGCCGGGAGGTGTCACCCAGCACCCAGAGGACACTGGACAGCAGCCACTTTTCGCAGGAAAACAAATCAGACAACTCCTCCAATCACAGTTCTCCAGAATTTTCTGCTACTAAGAACAGGTGACTATTATTTAAATTAATTACATAATTCAATTCAGTTTTATTTATATAGCACCAAATTCTAACAGAATTATCTCAGGGCACTTTTCATAGAGAGCAGGTCTACTCTTTTACAATATCACTTACAGAGACCCAACAATTCCCACCACGAGTAAGCACTTGGCGCCAGTGGCATATATCAGTATACCATGTTATATTCGCACAAATTGAGAGGTTATTTGTGATAGTCGTAGACCTCCCGAGCCAGTTTAATGAAACGAGCCACCAAATCCACAAGGTCATTTTCACAATGTCCATGTTTGCTCACTGCTGGTACAACAACATAGCTTGTGAATTCTGCAGGAGGCAGAATTTAAGCAGCTGTATAGTTTACACAAATGACAAGAACCAGTAGAATTTTTATCTTTATTTATCTTCTGGAATTTTGATGGTAGTATTGGCATGATATATAGCTTGAATTGTCTTAAAGGCTGCGCTTGAACCCTTTTGTCTCGTTTGTTGGTATGTCCAACATGTTGTGATGTGCTGTACATTTTGGTAAGTATTATACCAGGTAGAGCTAATTTAGAGGGTTGCATTAACTCCGAAACAACATAAAAGATTGCGTTACCTGGAACAGATGCAAATGCTCTGCTGTCACTTTGCTTCAAAGTGCTACCTGAGGTGCTGTGAAATGAACAAGATAAATGAATTAGACGTTTGGAAGGAAAAGTGCTAAGTACAAAAATAGAAAAGAAAAACTACGCTGCCCAAATACATTTTAGCGTATGGAAAACACAGGGGTTTTGTGCGGTCAGAGTGACCCAGGCGTGCAGTTTGGCGATGTGTTGCAGGGCGGCGTCCATCCCCGAGGCTCAGGACCTTTCCCGCTCCTCCTCCAATGCCAGCAGCTTTGCCAGCGTAGTGGAGGAGCACGAGACCGAGCACGAGGCAGAGGAGGAGTACGACACTGGACTGGTGGGTGGACATCGGCATAGTGGCAACACATAGTGAAATCTCATACATGTAGGTCATTTCCCCCCGAAACCGAATCAGCGGGCAGCTTCTCCCAGGTGATGACATAGATGTGGTTCCATTAACATTTGTCTCAGTTTTACTGTGGGGAAAACTAATCTACTTTTTAGTTTGCTTTTATGTCGTCCCAGCAATGACAGGTTTTGCTTCATCCGTTTCTTTCACTTGCGCCATCATAAAGAGACAAATGCAAACACAGGCACAAAATATAGCTGTGGTTATGCTGCTTGTCCTTGTTATACATTGTTGGTAAAAAGAAAACTTCCTTTACCCCTCCTACAGGAAAGTGTGTCTAGTGTTACGCCACTCAAGAGAGACTCATTTGTGTACAGCTCTGCGGTGGAGGACAGTGCGTCCAGTACGAGCCAGGGAGGTTTTCCAGGTGAGTTTAGGAGACAAGGGGCTCATATTACTGGGTCAGTGATAGCCTGAAGGCGTGAGGAGCAGGTAAGTAAATTACCAGAGGTTGACTGTTTCACACATCCAGAGTATCTGGGGAAAATCTAGATGGGGAGAGATGTAAGGATATCACTTTCTGCTTCCTGAGCAATTAATATCGGATGAACTTCATCTCAGCTGCATCAGTGCAGCTCACTGCCAACAACCAGAAGGCCCAGCGCTGTGCAACATGGCAAATGTCCTCAATGAATGAAGTTTACAATGCCTAAAAATTGCAGACTTATCAGTGATTTCCCCATACAACGTCTGTTTTTCTTTCTATCACTCATTAATGATTCACTCTGAACCATTAATCTTTTGCGTGCTTATCCTTTTTCGTCTTGAACAGCTGGCAGCATTATATGTATGCTTGAGTTTATTAACCATGACAGCCGCGCATCTGTCGCCTTCCTCCCAGCAGCTTCTCATCTTCAGCAGCAACTGGACGGAGTGAAGACATCGGAGCCAAAAGGGACAGACAGCCAGCCCAAGACGGAGCGCCCGCAGGAGCACAAGTTCTCACCGGTGAGATAAAACTGCATGTCATCAGTCATTAGGTGACACTGAGATGGTTTCACTCCATGTTTTACAAAGTCACTTACTGAGTAGAAAGACCAAATAGTTACTACTTGCAGCTCAAATGTGAAAATGTGCTTCTTTTATTTCCTGTTTTATGTGATACCTTTGGGTTTTGGAGAGGTCACCTTGAGATCTGGGAAATAGTGATGGGTCTTTTTTTTTTTTTTTACCTTTTTCTGACATTTTATAGACTAAAGTGCGTCAACAAGAATACGAGTGAGGCTCTGTGAGGTTGTACTCGGGCACAGCGGTGCTCTGGGATAAATGCTAACGTCAACATGCTAATATCCTCGCAATGACGATGCTAATATGCTGATGTTTTGAAGGTATAATGTTTATTATGTTCCACATGTTAGCTTAGTGTGTTAGCATGCTAACATATAGTAATTAGCACTAATCACAACACAACATGTGACACAAAGTACAGCTGAGGCTGAGGGCAATGTGATTAGTTTAGCAGGTATTTGGTCATAAGTGCTGGACAAATTACAATTGTGACCTGATGATGGCGCAAATGAAAAGTTAAGGGGTCGCCAAAGTTAATGCATTTCATCATTAGGGGAACGTGAATTGTGGAACCAAATGTCATGGCGATCCATCCAGTTGCTGTCATGACATTTCACTCCGATCCCCAGACGTGAACCTCCTGGTGGTGCTAGAGGAAATGTCAGGGGATCACCAAAGTCAATAGGATGCATCTTCTGGGGAGGATGGATGTCTGTAAAAGATGTCATGGTAATCCATCCAGTAATTGTTGAGATATTTCAGTCTGGGCCAAAGTGGTAGACTGACTAAGAATGGCATTGCCATCCATAGAGCCATGCCCGCTAGCAGGACAAAAACAGAAGATTAGTCAATAATGAAAATGATTATTAGTTGCAGCCTTTCTCTGCTGTTTTGTGTTGTTGCAGGTCTTCTGTTGCTGCAATTTGTCAATATTACCTCTCTCCTTGTCTGTTTGCAGAACTGTTAGCCACACTCCTGATCACTGCATCGACCTCCATTTTCAGGTGAAACATAATCTTAAGGCCTTGTTTGTTTTTTATCCTGTTTGGCTATAAAGATGTCATTCTTTTTCTTAATTTGTTTTCTACTTCCTTCTGACATTTTAACCCCTCCCTCACCTGCTTCTACGTGTCTCTGTTGTCTCAGCATTCCCACAAGAGGCATCTGTTGCCAAAAACAAGCCAAGGGCATGTGAACTGCACCGCTGACGCAGAAGAGGAGCCGGAGCAAGAGGCTGACAGATCTTCTTTTGTGTTTTTGGCATGGAGCTGCTGCCTGTCACAACAGACACCCAGCTCCATGGACATGTACCTACCTATCGCCCTAATTCCAGCTCCATGTAGAATAGAACCCTCCTTGAATGCTCAAGGCAAAGGAAACCTCCACACCCACGCAGCATCACTATTGACTGTCATCTGTCTGCTGGCTTAACAGAACAGGCCTTGCTGCCTGCTCCATTCTTCAGGCCAGTAAGCTCCGAAACCTGTTCCTACTGTGAACCCTACAGATCAGGATTTGAACGGGGGTTTATCCTCGTGACTGAAAGAGGGGCGAAAGAAATGGGAGACCGGTCAAACAACTGGCGTTTGTATAGCTTGTGAACCAGTGGGTCTGGAGAGAGGAGAGTTGCACTAGAGAGGAAAATTATCATTTTTGTCAACCTCACATCCCACTGTGATATTGTACATGGGTTAACCTTTGATGTACCCGGGTGTGTGTGTGTGTGTGTGTGTGTGTGTCTGTCTGTCAGGCCACTTTTTGTGCTTTTATTGATGGTCTACTCCTCTTCTTCTGAGTATTCTGCAGTGAATATTTGTCGTGTTTGACGACAGCTTCAGTAAATCTGTCATGTTTTTGATGGAGAGTACTTCTGTGATGCTGTTGTCCTTGGTGGCTGTAAAAGCATCAGTCACCTTCCTCCTAGATGCGTGAAGGGTGAAATATGCCCAACTGCAATTTTTTAATTCAAAACTCAGTTGTGCCACAGTAAGTATGTAGGAGAAAATAAATATTTTAACGTAACTGTGGACTCTGTTGATGCTATATAAAGAGTAAAAAAGCATTATTATTATTATGCAGCACCCCAACCAGCAACATGCATCCTCAATCCACACTTCAAGGTACTACTGTTTAGACCTCTGCCTACCAAATACTCTGTCACACACCACTTGTTGATCTGACGTCTGTGTATGCAACGGTACTGTGCATGGTGTAAATCTGCTTGCCGAAAACCTCTCCTCTGTACACTGGTGCCATGCTTGACATATAGCTGTTGTTCCTGTGATTTGTGTTTTTATTGAAAACCAGCCAACACCTCCAGACGCAGTGCACATTGCTGATAGAGAGCCAAATGCCACAGTTTCCTACTTTTATTTGTAAAGTGTGATACACTGTACGTACGTGACCCAAGCACTACATTTTCAGAATTATTTCAAAACATCGATCTTTTGGAGAAACATGATTTGTTGCTGAACAAGAATTACACTGTGACTCGTCTTGAAGTTGCCTTTCTAATGATTGTGTCGCGTGAGCTGCTTTGAAGTGGGGGAGGGGGGGTCATATTTAAAGGCACTGCGTTGCCATCTGGCTTGAATGTAAAACTAGGCAGATATGTATTTATTCGTACATATCTGCTCCAATGAATGGTGATACTGTGTTGACTCCTGACTGCAGTAAACCTGAGTCTGAGACAGCTCACTTCTCCTGGGCGGAGGCACTTTTTTATTTCCCTGTCTTCAGTTTGCTATGAAGGAAAGAACTGATACATGGAACTGTTTGATTTCAGTGATTTATTGTCTACAGTGAATTAATGATTGACGAGCATTTACACTTTGCGAAAGTACAAGAGTTAAGACACTGGACCAAATGCAAAACTGTATTCGTTGGGCCATTTATAGCTACAAATCACTTGATATTAAGTATCACTTTGCATTTGACTCTACAAAAAAAAGGCATAGAAAAAATATAAAGTTTCTGTATGAAATTACACATTTTGTGTATTACAAGGTTGTTTTCAAATGATTTTCCTCTGGACTTTGAAAATGCTTGGGTAGATGAAGTACGCCCTCTTGTGGCTCTGTATACTTATAGCACATCACTATGTGGTACCCGCTCATCTAACTGTGCTTGCACTGTATCAACAGCCGGTCCAATCCAACACCGATTGGGAGTGAATCTTCTGTGTGCTCGGTTCAAATGATTGTATTTTCTGTTCTTGTCAACAGTCTGCTTCCGCACCTTGTTCAAAAGGTTTGTTTTGTAAATATTGCTTTTCATCCTTTTTTTTGTAAATGAAGCCAATAAAAATGGTTAATAAAGATAAAAATGCGTACAATAGATCATAAGCCCTGGGGAGGTTCTTCCTGCAGAAACGTTTAAAAAGTTTAAAAATGAGGCAAAGATTATTTGGAATAAAGTGTCAGGGATTCCAAAATGATAAGACAACTAAGTTTTAAGACAGAGACTATGTAAGGCTTTGACAAGATAAACGCCGCTTCCAACCTAAAGCTAACTCAAGGTGATATAGTTGTCTTAAACAATATAGCAAAGTGAAAACATCCCCTCTTTCTGCCTCTGTAACCCGTCTCCAACCCCTGTTCAGTTGTCATTCATCTCCAGGTTCCACCACTTGAAGTCGAACGGTTCCCTGCGGACGTTGGAGCCGCAGTGCACCTCTCCCAGCAGTTTGTGGTAGCAGGCGAAGTCGTCAATGAACGTGCAGGTGAGGCCCAGGCCCTCCATCAGGGAGCACATCTCAGCCTCCAGGGCGCAGCATCCATTCACCTTGGGGCCAAAGGGCTTCGGGATGCCGAGGGTTTTCCCCAAGACAATCATGTTCACCTGCGAACAGATGTGATGAGGCTCACAGTCGTGGTATCAGCTCCTAGATGCACTTACATCTCATTTCTAAATGATTATTTCTTTAATGCCTCTTAAATTGGAAGAAAAACATTGGAAGTTGACCACAGATGTCTGAACACACCATGTCTGGGTAGTAGGCCAATGCTCTGTACTCGTCCTTCTCCACCACTAACTTGAAGAGTATTGGCAGGTCGATGATATCCTCATCATCCAGGCCCAGCTCTGTCTTCAGTACATCCCTGTTCCAGTCGATGCAGCTCTGGGAGGGAGCAGGTGGTTAAAAAAATTTTTTTTTATCTCGCTCTCTCTCTCTCTCTCTCTCTCTCTCTCTCTCTCTCAATACGCCCTATATACACTAACGTTTTTAAAACTCATTTTTTATCATTAGGTTCTGTAGCCTTGGTCAGTCTCGTAGCAATTCTCAAAATCAATGTTACAAAGCAAAAATGCAAACAATAAAAACACAATGTACCATTATGTCTCACGATAATCTTTGTTTGGGCTACTTTTGCTGCACACAAAGGTACATTATGTGGCCAAAGGTATGTGGACACTCCTAATTATTAGGTACGGCTGCCTCAGACACACCCATTGCTTAAATGGGTCCATAAAATCAAGAGTACAGCCATGCAATATCCTTTGACAAACATTTGGTCACCGAACGCAGGTCACACTGAAGAGCACAGAAGCTTTCAACTTCATAGAATCGTTCCAGTAAGTCGGTTTGTCAGATGTCAGCCCTGCCAGATTTGCTTCAGTCAACTAAAAGTTACAGTGAAGTGCAAACATGTAGGAGCAAAAAACAGAAGCATCATCGTGTAGCAGCAGGCTACACAAGCTCTGAGAACAGGGCAGCAGAGTGCTAAAGCACAGTGTGCAAAAGCTGTTTGGAGCTTGGCAGTGAGAGGAGACGAAACTGCCTCTGGAAGCGATGGCGGCACGAGAACTGTTGCCAAGCGGCGGCACACAATTTTAAGATCATCAGTGCCAAATGTTGGCTGCACATCTCTATTGGACTCGAGAGCCGTAGAAAGGTGTTGTCTGGAGTGATGAACCATGATTTATGCTTAATTCTATTGAAGGGAAATTTTAATGCCACAGCAGCCTGTCGTACCCACATCCAACACCTTTGGGCTGAGCTGAAATGCCGACGGTGTGCCAGGCCTCATCGCCCACCATCAGTGCCCGCTCTCGCCAACACGCTTGTGGCTGAATGAGAGTAAATCCCTGCAGCCAGGTTCCAGAATCCTGTGCAAAGCCTTCCCATCGAGCGGAGGCTGTTATAGCAGTATATTAACACTCAGGTCGTTTTGGAATGAGTTTTTCAACAGTAAGATACGAGCGTGATGTCTGGCTGTCCAACCCCCCAGCAGGAAGCCTAATTTTATGTTAGGATTTTCACAGACTGGACTAGAACTTTATCATCCTTTCTGGATGATATGATGTGTCTAATCCTACTTACCTGCACATAGTTATTTTCATCTTGGAGACTGCTGTCATCAAGCAACTCATCCAGCGTGATTGGCTCTTCATCTTTCAGACCTTTTTGGAAGTGTTTTACAGAGTGAGTGTTGAAGTATATGATGAGTTTGTTCATTGCCAAGATGCACATTGCACAGTAGATTCTCCAGAGATAATATTGTTAAAGACAGGCCTACCATCAAACATTTTGGCCTGCCCATGTCCATTGTTCTGTAAGCCTCTGAATAGTTTGTAGCCTGCGTCTGGGCTGGCCAGCAGCAGCCGGAAGCCCTGTGCACAGAAACAAAGGAGACAAAGATAACAGTGACTGTCTCGTATCCTGGGAGCTTATACAACCCAATAATGTACATAACAGCATGTCAGTATCAACCAGCAACGGGTAGCGACTTCCTGTCTTCTAACCATTTCATATTTCAGTTCAGCAGTTTAAGTGGTTTCTGTTTGAAAGGGAATATTTACCTTCCTGTCAGGTGCAGGAACAAAAGTCATGAATTCATCTACGTGGCCAACATAGAGCCAGTCAGAAAACAGGGCGATGGGTTTCTGAACCTTCTGAGCCCACAAGAAGTCTTGTACCACTTTGGTCATGTTGCGTCCTTTAGTTGCCCTTAAAGAAAGAGAGAGATGCAAGATGTGTTGGCAAATCACATCTGCCACATGTGCTGTTCATGGTGTTGCCCTGCAACAGTGAACTGGCAAGAACATTAATCATATGAAGAGCTGCTCATACACTAATTATTCCCTTTCTTCACAAGTCAGGGGACTCGTCTCTGGATCTGTTGCAAACTCACGTAGGGAAGGCCACGCCAATGATGATTCTGCCAAGGGGGAATTTCTTTCCATTCACAGTGACGGGAGGGCTGACCTCCAGGTTACCGAATGAGTCCAGACTGCTCACATCTTGTATCCGGGCCACCCTCGTCACATAGCCAAAGTCAGGGCCCTGAGAACGTGAAGGTGCTTTAAGATCCCCTCTAGACATGTTTCAAGACATGTGACAATATTCTGCTTTGGACAATAGTTTGTGTCTGTTCGCAAAAAGAAATCAATTAAAATCCAACTGCTTAAATTAAAACTGCTTAAAATTAGATCTATTGTATCTCCTGAAAGATACAGGAACTATGAATATGCAAATCATTTTCATTTCAAAAGTTTAGCTGCAAGAAGACGTGGCCTACTTCACTGACTGAAAAACGTTGATTTTCCAGTGTATGTGCACTGGAGGTATAAAAGTTCCCACATCGCACTTGTGTAAGATGCATATTGGACCACAACTGGTTATTCCTGCTTGTATATACACGCCTTAAACATATATTTAACTTTCCACCTTCATTAAATGAATGAAAAACAGCATCCTCGTGTCAAAGTCCGCACATAAATACATAGTGAAGCAACCAAGTGAAGTAACAATCAGCAAACATTTTTGAATGGGCGAGGGCTGGGGGAGGGGGGGACAAATCATCATAAGTTTTCCATTGCCAAACACTTAATTTATTTCAAGAGCCAGTGCTCACCAGTAGCTCTTTATATGGAAAATTCTGGAGATTTCCATCTCGGGGGGAATCCAGAACGACAGGAAAACGCTGATGAGGCGAGTCGATGTAGCCAAACTCCAGCTCATCCTGACAAATAGATGATAGGTGTTATATTTTTCAGACGTTTTTAATAACAATGCCTTAACTGATGCTTTAAAAAAAAAAAAAAATCCAATTGTCATTTCCTTCTTTGCTTTTCTTTCTCATGATGTTTTTACAGTGTTCTTGACTTTTTCCAGCTTGTCACTTTTCAAAGAAGCACATCTCTTCATGTTCATTTTCCTCTCACTCTTTCTTCCAGTTTAGTTTCATAATGTAGGGATTATATATATAACCTATGACACAGTTACTGTAGTGGCGGTTTACACGAAGACAATGCACTGAATTTCCTTACACAGGCTCCAGACACTACCAAGTCCTAAGCCACTGCGCAACTTCCCACAAACAGTATAGATGCAAATGTGAGGCAAACACAATTTCTTACCTGCATCCAGCGATCTCCTCTGTTCACATCCTCACGGCAAATCTTCAGCTTGCACCCGCTATTTGCAACAAGTTCGTTCATTCCTTGACGAAACTGGTAGTTATCAGATGTGCTGAGAAGGCAACCACAGGCAGAGAATAAGTTTTCAGTCAAGCAATGTTTCGCAACCTTCTTGTCATTTGCAAAATGCACCGCGCTGTTTTTTTTTCTTCAGAATCTACCAATAACCAACATCATTATCAACATCCAAATCCAAATTCTTTTGGGTAAAACAAAAAACTAAATATATATATATAAAAAAAATAGAATGACATATGTAAAACCGCACAGAGAAACTGGGGTACATGGATGTTTCTGTGACTCATCATTTAATAATTATTTTCTTGGTAGTATGAGTTCAAATAAAGGGGAACGTGTAACACTGTAACATCCCGTTGACACATATATTCCATCTATTGTCACCATCATCTTTATTATTCATCAGTCTGCTCTTACCTGCAGACAAACACCTCTGCGGGTTTGAGGGTGTTTGGTGTCATGATCCACGGTGCCACTCTGAGCACGACTTTGTCTGTGAAGATCGGCGTCTCAGGGAGACCCTGCCAAAACACGAGAGGGGCTGCTGAGTACTGCCAGCTATGCTCCTCTTTCATGTATGGTTGTAATGTAATGTGACCAAATAAAATCTAGTTCACAAGTAACTGGAATAAAGGAAAATCTACTATAAGAAGAATGTAATCCAAACTCTGGACCTAACATTTGTGTTTTAGTAAACAAATTCACTTCATTTCAAAAAAGTTCAGTTATGTTGTTGCATGAAAGTTCATTCTTGAAAAAGTGGTTTGACCAAAATAATCTCATCAAGGTCGACCTACTAGCTTTGTTGGGAGCTTTTAGGAAGACTGAGATGTTGTTGAAATCTATGAAAAAAACTTAAACAATATATATTTTACAGTTTTATCACAAACAGTTTTACATAAAATATTGGGTAAAAAAAGATGATTAAACAGGAAGGAACTCATGACTGGAGATGAATAAAAATTGTGGATGTGTGATCTTACTGCACAGATGGGCTCCAACAGACTGAGGTTGATGCTGATGAGCCCATTGAAGTCTTTGTCAGGAAACCTGAGGCCCTCCACGTAAAGGTTCATCTCTGCTATGCCTCCGAGGTAAGGCACTTCCCGGGATAAGACCTCACCACTCAGGACCAGCGGATAGTCTTTCCCAAAGAGGTTAAGGAATGCACCTGGTTATTAAAAAAGAGGTTTAAAGATAGCAGCACGGTGCCTTAACTAGCCAGCTGAATTACATGCACATTACGTCATCTGTTCTGGGGTTTTTTGGGGGGTTTTTTCCCCTCCGTGCCCCTGGTACTCTTAGTGGAGCACAGTTAGGGATGTCGGTGGGGCCTCATCTTTACTCACCCAGGGTATTCTTCACTTGAGGGGATTTGGACCTGAAGACTCGGACGCTCTCTGCGTCTCCCTGAGAGATGTGCATGGTGAGCTTGTAGCCCTCTGGGAGCCTGGCAGGGCCTCTGGTCCGCAGCACCATGAGAGACATGTCCTTCAGATCTGTGCATCCACAAAGAGTCGTGTTAATGTTGCTGTGTGTCGTGTGCCACTCAATCCATAGAGACCATAAATTTGAAGTGCACACGTGACAGATGCCCCACATTGACAGAAGTATTTAGCTTCAGAGTTAAAAAACACTCAAGCACATCTACGTCGGGTGATATTCATGATAGCTGTAGGGAAGCAGCTGTTTTTACTACAACATTTCAGCTCTACTGGTTTGCCTACAGCAAAGTTATTTGAGTGGCCTACTTTATCAAAGCACCCTCTACACTCCCACAGAGGTGACTCTAGTTTTATCAAACTGATTTTCCATATCGCCACTTTAATCTGGTGACTTTGAAAAGCCAGATATGAGTTGTGAAAAAAACAAATGGTGAAAGGGAGGATTCAGTGGAGAACGAGAAGCTGTACCGTTTTACCTGACACTTTGGAGATGTAGTTCTGCTCGGTGTCTGGTTTCTTCAAGTAGGTCCGCTCTGAGTCACAGTTGACCAACAGGATGGCTCCATGCCCATTGGGACCCCATTTCCAGGATCCCTAACAAGTTTAAAAAAAAAAAAAAAAAACAGACCTGAATGAGTTCGAGTAAGTTTGCAGGAAAATCTAAAAAAAAAAAAAACAAACTAAAAGGTATGAGAAGGTTTTGTGAGACAGCTTAGACCGCAGTGTTTTTACATATTAAACTGCTGAAACACGAAGAGCAAAGGAACAAAAATGTGTTTACACAACGCATTCACAGAAAGATCTTTCCTCTGATGGAGAAAAAAAAAAAATCAGATAAGAAATTTAGATGAAGTGAAAAGTTTAACAAGGTTGTCAGGCAAACCTTGAAACGGGCTCCGACCACAGCCTGTTCAGGCTTGATCTTATTCACAGAAGGAAGCAGGAACACTTTTAAATTATTATAATGCCGCGCTGAGTTTATTCCATGAATAGAATCCTTTTCCGTTTGTTACAGAAAGTGAAAAGATCTCCATTAGGTGTCAGACTTTGTCCTGCCATCTAAAACGGACACATTTGATCTCACCTTATTAGGGTTGTTTTTCTCCACAACACCGTCTCTGTCCGCATCCACATCCAGAGAGATCTCTGCATGACAGACACTTCGTTTACCACAGAGTGTCTCTGCATGGTCATATTATATCACAGCTACCATTTTCAAAAGACTGCATTTTATATCACAATGTTTGTGTGTATGTGAATCAAGTGGATATCCAAATATAGTACATAAGAGATTTAAGTAAAACGTGTGTTTTATTCCGCTTTAACTTACCGACAGCTGTGAGGTGCAGGAGTGCTCTCCCCAACACCTCTTTATTCTCCCCATAGTACTGAACAGACAGCTTATAAAACAAAAATGCACAAGGTTGATTTATAGTCAAGGTCCATTCTAATCAATAGAATTCCTCCAATCACTGCAGACAACTCAGCTTAAAAGTCAAAGACTTTTTGTTCCAGTGGTTTGGTTTCAAGCTCTGAAACTAACTGATATTCAATATCTCAAATGCAAATACTTTAAAACGGTTCCAAAGATATTGGCACACTGTTTCAGGGAAATTGCTTAACTTATAACCAATAAATCGTGATTATGCATTCACATGAGGGTACATTTTCATCATTCATTCATCAATAAACAGCTCATTTCCTGGAGCTGTTCGTGTCCCATACCTCAGCACATACAGACATCCAGAAATGTGTGTGTGATGCACTTCTGCCCTATTTTACCTTGCTATCATTTTCAGATTGGCTGGCACGGCTCATGCTGATGAGAAGTACTGACTTTCCACTGAGAGGGGTGGGAGCGAGGTGGGAGGCCTCCTGGGGAGGGGGGCTGATGCTGTACTGAACACTGGCTGTGCACTTCACAGAGAAGAACTTGGAGTTGGGAGGGGCGCTCCTGAGAACAAGAGGAATGGCATATTTGATGCATGTCAGGGCTGTCTTTACGCAACACAGATATACTGTATTAAACAGTAAGAGTTTGTATGCAAGTGAGGAAGAGCACAGACATATGCGGGGCAAGCCACAGGCTCATATTTCGTGACAGGAGGCAAACCAAAGCAGCAGCTGAAGTCATGATAAAGTTAGTCAAGATAGTCTATTTGTTTAATTGCTTGGAAGGCAGCAGAGCAAGGAACGTGATTTGAAATGCATATGTTTTATTAAAATAATAAATGAGGACGTTCACACACACATACATGATGAAAAGTGACTTGAAGTCGCAAAGAGAAACTAGAACTGGAACAAAATATTCGCCCACACCACCACTTGCAGAGTCTAACTGAACTGCTAGGTGCCTCTGGGCCGCAGCGTCGCCGGTTTCTACGGAGTCTGAAGCTTTTTCGTGGTATGAGTCTCAGGTGAAGACATGCCCATATTCTGCATAACGACCAAGACACACGATACTACCACTTACCACTTGATGTCTCAGGTTCCCCATATGTCAGCTATTTTAATGTCAGGCATGCCGTTACCACAGTTCTGCTTAGACATAGGCACGATACAATCAACTGAAGTTGGGGGTGAACATTCACATGCGAGGCATCAGCAGTATGAGTTTGTCAGACCAAGTGAGTGAGTGAGTATTTTCCAAAGTAACGGCCTTTCTTGCGTTACTTTCCTTCCAACGCAGCTCAGCAAGAATACGCTGTCCACAGAACTACAAAAAGGGAAGTTTGTGGTAAAAAAGTCTAACTCCACTAACTTACTTGTCAACTTGAATTGCTGAAACCTAATATTTGAATCAGGGGCCCTTTAAATGACAAGGCATCTAGAATGGGTGTCCTTTCAAATCATATCAGACTTTTATTTTTGGATGGGTTATTTCAAAAACCCTTTAGAGCCCCCCAGGATCCGGGCGGTGTCAGTCTCACTCTGCCTGGTTGGTAATCTAGCCTCCCTCTGTTGTGTTGTGTAGGCTGGCATTTGGCAGAAAGTACAGGCCACATTTCCTTTTGACAACAAAGTCTCTTCTATTGGACAGAAACAACAGAGGACTGTTGATTCGCTGCTCTGTACAAAACACAAGACAATGAGGTGCGCCATCACAAGGATCTGCATCTCGCCACAGCTCTGCTGATGTGGGTTAACAATGGAATTCTCAGTTTCCAATTTTTTTAAGTACAACTGCTACATATTTGTGCTGTCTAATACAACACGTCCGCAGTAATTCTACCTTCATGGAGGTGTTAATGTTCAGGGCTCTATCTACACTGTTTTAGAGAGGTGTTGACTCAAAGTTATGGTCATTTTGGTGGATGTGGTTTGTGGTGCTGTTGAACTGTATTACATTAATATTTAGTCTACCCTTATTGATTTAAATGGCGTGGAATAATTCAACAACACTATGACTGTAGCTGCCAAAATCACCATAAAGCTGAATTGACACCAGTTTGAACAAAAGAGAAACATTTTAAACATCACGAAGGGCGGCTTCATTGCAGGACTGTTGGATTAGACTGCAGTTGTTTTATGCAAGTGTAACTAATAGCTAGTAGCTGCTGACTGTTGAACTGGTTGTCTGCTGAATACAAATAAAACTAAGGAATGAGACACAGCCTGCAGGTAACCAATGAAAAACAATAGAATATTTCCAAAAGAGAAGGTCAATATCTTCAGAATACAATAGAATTTGGCAAACACGAAGTTGGCTGAACTCCCCACTCCCCCCAAAAAAATGTTTTGCAAAAACATACAGTCCATATAAGGTAGTGCGTGCGCACGTGTGCTGAACAGGAGCCTACCTGCTCAGGTTCACCTGGAGCTCCGAGCCGACCACGCATAACACGCTTGCAGCTCGGCCATAATCCACTCTGAGAGTCCGGGGATGAGCCATGGCTGCAGTCCAGACCTGATACCGACAGTAGACGACCCAACGGTTGTTCCGCTGCGGAGACCGACAACACGGACTGCAGGTAGGCTGCAGGAGGTTTAAGCCTCTGCGTCCGCTGATTGGTCAGCCGACTTTGTAGAGGGCGCGCATGCGCAGCGGCGAACAATCCCGTTTATTCTACTTATTCTTTAAGACTTCGCGCAGTAGAATAAAATAAAGTGAAGGCAAACAGATTTGGATTTGAAACTGATAAGCCCCCCCACCATCATCAGCAGCAGCAACAACATTTGTACGTGTGACGGTGTACAAGGTGTCTTTGTCCAGTCGACGGCCGCGTTCCACCTTACCTGTTCAGGTTCACGTTCAAAGTGGTGCCGAGCACATAGAGCGCACTCTGCGCAGTTCCTGCAGCCAAGCGATATGTCCGCTGAGCTGCGGTCACCTTCCTCCCGACGAGCGGCTCGTCGGCTCGGGAGGCGTCCTGAAACATGGCTGAGTGTAGTCTGATGGAAGACGTGTGGAAGCGACAGTCTCCTAATCCTGGGATGTCGCTTGTAATGTCAGACCGGAGCGCACAGTGTGAAATCCCGTGTCAGCCTTCCCAGGTGAAGGGCGTGGCCGCTGCTTGGACATTGAACAGGTGGGGCTTCCGGCGTCAGGCAGCTGGAGAGGTGAAGCTGCGAGCAGCGGCGAACGGGCACATCTGTGCACGTCGGGACACGCTGCATGCGCGACTACGTGAGCCACCAGGGCACGGAGACGGTAACTGGGACAAAGGGGGAGATTCTCACTTCTCCTTCAGCTGAATGAGAAGACAAGCTTCATGTTCTGCTGTCATCTGTGGTCGCGCTGGGTTCTCTGGCCTCTCAAAAATATTTAGCAGAGGCTTTTTTTCAGATTAATTTCAAATGCATATACACATACACACACACACACACACACACAAATATATATATATATATATATATATATATATATATATATATATATATATATATATAGTATATATTTTTGTGTGTGTGTTATAGATAGACACACACTGGTGTGG
>JAVQJF010032427.1:0-19919 GCA_036023855.1 Gadopsis marmoratus
GAAAAGCGCTATATAAGAAAGTGTCCATTTACCATTTGTGTTTGGCTTCTCCAGCTTATGTAATGAGGCGGAGAAAAAGAGAGATCAATAAATTAGGGAACTACTGTTAAGTGTTAACAGAGGTTTACATAAAAGCAGCTACAGCTGCTAATCCATTGAGACGACAATTCATCACAGTATTGACAATAGCATTGTGTGTTGCAGATGTGTGATCAGTAGTGGAAGAAGTGTTCAGATCCTGATTTATTGTATGATATTATTAGAATGTTATACTATTGAATCTATGTGAAAGCAACATTTTACCGTTGAATCTGGTAGAATGGCAGCTGGGTCACAGTCCAAAAGGGCTGGAAACCACTGATTTAATCCTGAACAGATTTGTATTTTCTGAAATGATCATGTTTGTCAAATATTAATCTGAGAAGTAACTAGTAATTACACCTGCCAAATAAATGTGTGGGTTATTTGCCTCTGAAATGTAGTGGCGTAAAGCTATATCATATAATGGAAATACACAAATAAAATACAAGTACCTTGTAGTAATTCTTCGAAACAATGGGTCCTTTATTTCAGACAGAAGTAAACAGCAGGCTTGTCATTTCTAGCAACATTTCTCATGTTCATAACAAATTTTAGCAGCTGTAGCTAGCTAATTAAAGTTGTTGTCTTTAAACTGTCTCTATTGACTTAATGTTTCCAGCAGACTCGTTTTAAAACAAAACACAAAAGGGTCTTAAATATGCTTGATGGCTAAATACATGATATGATGCTAAAGACTGAGGGTAAAGCTACATGTCCCAGGAAAAAGTCATCATCCTCACCAGAAGAGTAGATAGTCAAAGACATATGAATAAGGAGCGGAATTTTTCTTGTATTTCAGAATAGCTCACATAGATACAGTGATATGTATAGAAATTAAGCAAAAACCATAAAAACATTGACATAACATAACACCCTATTTTGAAGCCTCATGTAGAAAGTGTACCACCTGATGTAGACCCAGGCAACAGAAAATGGACTCGAACGCACAACCCAGAGTCAGATGAAAAGTCAAACAGTCTTTGCTTACAAACAGGGCTTCGTACACAAAATTCAGTCCATGCAGGCAAACAAATCCAGCACGGAAAGGCAAGCAACATACATGTGGAAACATATGCACAGGGAGATTGAACGCTAGAACGCTTGTCACCGAGATACAAAACGGGAACAGATTGGCTGACAGAGATCAGGTGACTAATTAAACACAGGTGGGACACAAAAACTGGCAGGACAACATACAAAGAAAGGAAGCAAAACTAGAACATACACACAAGAGGATAGACTACCAAAATAAAACAGGAAATGGACCTAGAGCACAGAAAGCGATGTTTCAGAAAGCCATATTTGGAAAGGCAATAAAGAGGTTAGGTTTATGCTCTAGTTTCACTTACACAAGGGTAAGGGTTTGAATATGAGTACTAACCGATGAGTTTGGAAAATGTAACGTTGTCTCGACTGAATTCACTGGGCATAAATAAAGAGTAGGACAAAGTTGCTAATGGTACTCTAATCTAATCTGATTTTAGCTCCCACATACTGGATTTGTCAGTCCTGAATGTGGCTTTTTGTAATGTAACCTGTAATGTAATAAGGTAGCTAATCATATGCTCAGTGCTTTGGAAATGACACTAACATGTGCAACTTATGTCAGAGCAGGCCAACTAACAGTTAACATCAACTTGTATTAGGTAGGCAGGAGTATATATGCATTATATACCATAATGCATGTGTGGGAACAAGCTGAAATGATCATGTTATCATATCAGCTTCATATTGAACACTTTGACTTGTTGCTTTGAGCTGTCAGGTTGTTCTGACAGTTGCTCCCATGTGACATGATCCCACCGTGAGGACAGCTGTCAGCTGTGACCCCCATGTTCAACCTGCCTGCGAACCACACAGTTAACACCTCCTTAAGAATTCAATTAAGTCTTCCACGTGATCCACGTAGACGCACATGTATCTACTAAGCTGCTCTCTGTGGGTTAAAATGTGAGGGTTAATATTTTCATTAATATTGTAACATCAAGTGCTAATTTGTATTAAAATGAAGTCAAATGAATTTTATTCATGTATAGTGTAATATCACACATTTTCCTTAAGGGGCTTTGCAATCTGTACAGCATATAACTCTCCCTGTCCTTTGTCCTTCCTCTGAGCATCCATTCCGATATTGCTTTTGAGAACACAGTTAAAATAAATAAATCCGACTAACTTTAGTGGTTTTATTTTAAGGTATGGAACCCCCTAATTAGAAGTCCTATTTTCATATTAATGTTGAGAGATATAAAAATTTCAATTTCAATTTATTTTTTGCTTTTGTGACTGTAAACTGACCAAGATTTCAAATCATATGCTTTCTGCATCTTGATTAAAGTTATACACACATAATTATATGAAATGGGTAAAACACTGAAAAAAGTAGTTTCAAAATCAGGAGATTTAAAGGCAAGACTGTAGTGTTTTAGGAGTTACTCATTGTCAAATATGCAGCATAGAAGATCATTCTTTCAAGGTTGTCTATGTGCTACTCTCCATTTTTATCCTATTTTCTTCTTTTAATCAAATGTCTTGCTGCAGTCAAATCACAGAAGCTTCTTTTTATCTTTTTGTCATCTTTGAGGCTTTTCTGTCTGACTGACTTTATTCTGTTTCCCTTTACATTTCCAGTCTTATCTTTGCAACTGCGCAGTGTGTTTAAAAACTGTTCTGTCACTGGAAACACTGAAAAGGAAAGTGTCTGTATACAGTAAAGACAGTTTGGAGAGGCAAGTCATTTTGGGAGGTGTGGCATTCTGTCATACTAAATAGCAAAATGTCTCTGCGTAAAAGACAAGCACTAGGGAACATGTTAATACTGTTTTCAGCAGGTCATAAAGTTGCTATTTCCTACAATGCTGTCATGGGTTGGGGTTGACATGCTGTTTCAAATATTCTTGACATTTTCTACCATGACACATGCGGCATATGCATTGCCGCAGGAACCTTAATAGGTGCTGCTGTTTGTAAAAAAAAGTCTAACTTTATGATGAACTTCACCCACACAGTACATGAGGGACACATTTCAGTTGGCAGATAATGTCTAAGGATCACGAATCTCCCAAAAGCTTGCTATTCTTAGAGCAGTTGTTTAAATTGTTATTTTTATCTGCCATTCAAATGTCAAATCAGTCAAACTGCTCCCCCTGGGTTAGCAGCACACCTGCAGCGCTGCAATGCACGCACACATACATAATCACGACGGCGTGTGTCAGGGAAGTTCTCCTCTGACATCTTCATAGGTTGGATGTTTCCCATATTTTCACATTCATTTCTGTGAGAGGGAGAATCATTGGTTGCTTTTCAGCGACACAAAGCGCTACAGTAGGTCACGCATGCAAGATCAGTATGCCAATACCTGCTATTCATGTTCATATAGGTGTAGCGCTCTATGTGCAGAAGTGTCAAGGAGCTGGAACATGTATGCATGTACAGGATATGTTTGTTACTTTAAAAGCTTTTGTTGTTTTCTGAAACGATTGGATTCTTGGTGCAGGATATAATCAGATTGGTGTGTGTGTGTGTGTGTGTGTGTGTGTGTGTGTATAAGCATTCATTACTGTCACCGTGTGCGTGTGTGACAGTAACATTCACGTGTGAAAGTGTAAGAACGAGTGGGTGTCAGGCAGGTAGAAACAGAATCTAATTGCTATGCAAGTTATTAGCAGTAACAGCATATGTTTAGTTTTGTGTGTGTGTGCTGGTAGAAGCCAAATGTGCATGAGCACAATGTGTGTTTGTTTTTGTAGCGGCACTTCACTTGTGTGTGTGTGTGTGTGTGTGTGTGTGCGTGTGTATAACGTCCAGGCCCTAAGATGAAATACTATCCTTTCTTCTCCGCCTCAAGACAACAAGAGCATATGAGCATGGCTACTAGTCATAAATCAAGAGGAAAGTATGAAATAAGAAAAGAAAGAGGGACAGCAAGAGAGACATGGACAGAGAGAGAAAGAGAGAGGGTTGTTCAAGTAGCTGGAGAGGGAGGGAAAAGGCCAAGGACAGGATGGAAAATGAGAATGCAGATTGAGAAAATGCTGATGTGTGTGTGTATGTGTGTGTGTGTGTGTGTGTGTGTGTGTGTGTGTGATAGAGAGATGTGCAGTTTCTTCCAATGCAATCGTAGCGGGCACTATCAAAAGAAATACATCCCCAAATAACTTAAATGTGTCTGTTACTATTATATTGTTTTCATAAATATGTAACACCGATGTTTTGCATGAAACTAAGAGACCCTGGTCTTTCTAACTGCAACTGAACACAGAAATCATACAGAGAAGGGCTGATGCTTCTTTAGTTTTTTTGTCAGAAACCAATTCTTCAACAGTTTGGCATTCAGTCATGGACGGAAATACTGTCTTTTGTGTTTAGTTCTAATTGGCCAATGATAGCATGCTAACTCGCTAAACTAAGATAGTGAGCATGTAGACTTTTAGTCTTGTTTCTACTGTGACAAGACAAAATGTCTGCTGGGAGAGATGCCTATTGTCCAGACAAAGAAATACTATGGCAACCAAACTAAAAAGAAAACACTAAAATGTACTACTTAAGTTATGTAGTAAGTAATGTTTTGAATCATTAGAGCTACCCTACTAAGTCCTGGTGTGCTAAATAGATGACATCCTGGCATTTCCAATGATATCTCATGTGTTTGGGTGGAATGACGGGAACATTGTTTTCATGCTGAGACAAAAAAGTTAAAATGGAAGATACTTTTTTTCCTCGGTTCTCAGGAGGATATATTAATTTGATATAATGACAGGGGTCTACCACAGAAATACAAGTGAAAGTCAAATGTCAGTATCCAATGGAATTTTAGATGCCTAAAATTACATTGAGACAGTTTGTCATTTACAAAATGTGGTATTAATAACAGTAAATTCAGCTATCAGCTACATATGAAACTGGTTGGCAACCACCAATGGCAATGATAATCTCAGCACAAAGCAAACCATATTTTACTTGCTTGGTAAACGGCAAAATAAAAAATCCATGAGTATACCAGCAATTTTTATTTTGTGTACTGCTGCAGTATAGGAGTACAAGGATAAATTAAACTTGAGGTACTGGCTAGAGCAGTGCTTAACATCAAGGGTGTTAATGTGCTTTCCAATGGTTGCCATTGTGATGTGCCTGCTTTACGTCTAAGAGGTGTCGGTTACAAATAGGAGCTTAATAAAATCACCATGATAGGATTCCCATCAGTGCCAAGCAATGACCATGCAGCAGAGCTGTGGAGCTTGCTGCTAGATTGGGGAAAAAAACAACGAAAAAAGGTGTATTAAAGTAACTCATTTCTCCAGAGGAAATCTGTCTATTAAGACATTAAATGTCTCACAGGCAGGGAATAAAGCCATTACCATGAAAAATATACCACCGACCTGTATGTGTTAAAATATGTATGCTAAACACACACATAAACCACACGGTCGTGGACACAGACTCACAAACACATGCATAATGGATGGAGGGCATTATCAGTGTGTCCTTTCTATGCCAGCTGTGTACTCGTGAGATGAGATTGTAGAGAAGGGACAGAATTACAATACCTTTATACAAAGACTCACACAGCAGTGACTAAGTCATTTTGGATGCTTGAAAAGACACAAGGAGCCCTTGATTTGTTTCATCTGCCCCTGTGATGAAAGCTGTTAAAGATTCTGGCAAGGTAAACCAAGCTGAAGTATTTCTAATCAATATACTGTGATTGACAAAAATCCCATAAGAATATATCTGCTGTTTTCTGGTGTATTTGGTTAACGCAAAAATTCCATATTGACTTCACCTATTAAATCCACAAGAGAACGAAAACTGCAAATGAATTGGGCAAGAAAAAAACATTTTGGGAAACACACTTTCTCTCCAGCAGTGAAATGAGAAGATCGTTTAAGATTGTGTAGCCTCTTCTGCTCTATTGACCCCGTATGACAATGCGTCATAAGGTCGTTATACTCATACCAAATATCCATGGGCATGTCATTCCCGAGCAAGGTACTGAGCCAGATACCCAGGGCTCTGCACAAACAACAGTTTGTGGTTTCAGGGGGATAAATATTTCTTTTACAATTTATTAATCAGCCCAGAGCTTTTGTGGAATGTCTCTGACTATAGTGCAGGTTACCAAATACAGTCAGGGCAGGTCAGTGAGCACAGGTCTGGTATATTTATAGGCAAGATGGTGCTAAACCCGAGAAGACGACTTCAAGAAGTTACTGCACCTGGCTGTTCTTCACTATAGAGGTGTTGGTAGGCACGGTTCTAAGCTTTAGGCTAGGCACAGACACGAGAGTGGTATCTACCTTGATATTAAACTATATCTTTAAACCTGCATGAACTGATTTTTTGGCCTCATGGGGTCAGTGGAAACTGTAGCTGTAAAAACACAACTAATATTATCAACTTTTAAGTTGATATGACACATTCAGCAGACATAGAGAAACGTTAGCATTCATTTCGAGTCGCGTATGTGGCCACCTGGTGATTGTGAGTCCAATATTCGCGTCTGTAACAACTCCTGAGGGACATATGTGGCTCTTTAGCTGCTAAATGCTCCACTATGATCACCAGCTAGTCGCTAACTTTGTCTATCTGGCATTTGGTGTTGGTCTGGTTAGTGTACAGTGCGTTTTTAGAGGTTTTTACTGGAAAAAACAAAACTGTCTGCTGTGACAGAAAACCACACAGAGAGCAGTGAGAGTGAACTAAAACAGTAAGTTGCTGACTGACAATTCTGCTTATTAAAGTTAAGTTATTTGAATATTGTTTGAAAGTTAATATTATACATGAAAGAAGAAGTTATTTGAATATTGTTTGAAAGTTAAGATTATACATGAAAGAACAAGAATGATGTGGCTGAGTGATATATATATATATGCATATTAAAATGCTTATATGCTTTATAACATTCTGGTGAAGAATATGATCCATAATTCTTTTATAAATTCAGACATGATTTCTTATCTTATTACCTTTCAAAACATATCTTAGGAATAGAAAGGAGCTGGATCTAACTATAACCATCTTAAAATAGGTTCTATATGCTGCTGTTGTTCCTGTACAGGATTTATTTGCTCAGAACAAATTAATATAACTGTACATAAATTTAGTTATCCATCGATGTGCAACCACAACGTGGAAACACAAATTGGATACAAAGAATATTTGATCCAGCCAGGTTCCTTAGGTACATGTGATATAAATCCTCAAGACTGATCAGCGGTGGGAGTAAAATGAAACAGATCAGGACAGGACTGGCAACAAAAACTAACAGTACCTGGAGGGGACAGGAATAAATAAATGGGGATCAGGCAGGATGAGAGACTATTACTCCCATGTCACCCTGTAGGCTGGAGCTCATTGAAAACTGATCAGACAACAGTGGAATACTTGCAAAGTTGGAGTTGTGAATACACAAACGTTTTACAATTCCTCCTCTGTACAAAAATGAATCCAAAAAATCCTGGATACAGGTGCTGCCATGACATCATTTGGAGCCAGAGTCTGCACAGTAGTGATGTCCCGCCCATACAACTGCCCAAACCAATTGCGAGCACACCACAATCAAACCAACAATCATGTCAATCATGACGTCACACCCCCTTTTCAAAAACCTAACTAATTATAACCAAACTTATCAGAAAAATGAACACAGTGTGATAAGAACTGCCTACAGTGACAGAAACTCTCTTTATTTTTATGTGTACTTTGTACGTTGATGTATGTTAATGTACGTCTAACATGGAGGGGGCGGGGTTTAAGGCCTATACTGCAGCCAGGGGATGATCCAGATGTTTTGGCTTCACTCTTAGGTAGCTGTGTCACGTCGTGCATCTTTATATACAGTCTAACACTCTATGCTTTAAAAACACTATTGAACCTCCAGGGAGAAGCCAGAGCAGAGACCTCCTGCATGTCCTTTACAGCCTGTGAGCCGTTCAGTACACCAGACACATGGAGTGAATCTACTTGAAATTGCCACTTCAACAGCATGAGGTCACTGCACTTGATCGACGTCATCGACGTCAGCACAAAATTAGCAACCTTGAAGTCATTTAAATTCGTAGGAAAATTTGTTATCCCTTATCAAACATACTTTGACTCTGGGGGACAGTGAGCGACATACGGTGGGAAACAGATATGTGGTGGTGTGTGTGTGTGTGTGTGTGTGAGAGGAAGAAAATGAAAAATAAATGCCACTGGCGACTTGGAACAAGTGTTGTCATTGGTATTGCGGCTTGTTACATCACTTGATTAGTGTGGTTCACTGCCGAGACCAATCAGCATCTGTCTCAAATGCTCCTGCGACAAGCCTCTGAATAAACATTCTTCCACCAGGAAATGCCACAATGTAATAATACACAGCTAGTATCAAACACACAGATCCAGTTACATTACCACATACTGTATGTACACTCAGAAACTTTAGACTTTAGTCTGTTTGCACAATTTAAAAGTAAGCGAGTGAGAGAGCACTGCTCTATATGGGTGAGGGAGTTAGAGCTGTGAAGGTGATAAAACCTTTGTCTTGCTCATAGATCTTAAATATGGTTCATTCATGCGTTTGTGTTAGCTTATGAATGTTTGTTGTTAATGTTTGTTTTTTGACACTTACCAAACTGCTTCAGGTGCATTATCACTTCTTTCTGGACCGGAGGAGGGATGACCCTCTATACTGGGATATGTATTTTAAAAATACATTAAATGAGACTACTTTTTTTTTTTTTTTACATATATCAGAATTACTGGGCAGCTGACACACTGACATCTTCATATAACAACTTTTGTAAAATAAAATTGATATTAAAAAAAAATCCCCACTTGCCCCTCGGCGGTCTATTCCTCCTTCGTATTATGGGCTGAAAGAAGAGCTAGAGAAGATGTGGAAAGTTAAGGAAACAGTGGTCCCCGGGGTAATCGGAACATTTGGGGCTGTGACCCCCAAACTGGGAGAGTGGCAACAACAGATTCCAGGAACAATGTCTGAAATCTCTGTCCAGAAGAGTGCAGTCCCAGGAACAGCTAAGATACTGTGTAGACCCCAGTGGGGAATATATGTCTCTACCTTATACCTAATCTAATATCACAGGGTGATGTAGATCCATCCAAACATGCATATAGCACTCATCTGTCCTAATATAGGGATTTGAATAGCTTAATTATTTAGCTATCATTTAATCATTTGATTCATTTTATTTCAATCAGTACTGATAATGTTGTAGTACCGATGCCAGATAAGAGAGACACAGTTTGAAGGAACAGGATGAGACAGTGAGACTTAAATGGCATCAATTCAAATTGCTTTATTCAAAATGTGTAACATTCATAAAAAACAAAACAAACGTATTGAATAAAAAGTAAAAAAGCTAATTTTCATGTATTTATTTTTCAGTTCAGGCTAATCGATATGATGACCAGTCAGTACTTCTTCTATGTTTCCTGTCAGTCTCGACTGTTAACTATCAAAGGCAAAAATCTAAAAAAAATCTTTAAAATAAAAAAAACACAACTAACTAATAAACAAGAAATTGGAAAAAAAATAAATCAAGATTTTGCATTACACACACGCTTGCTGAACTGATAGCAACAGGGTTCAGTCTATTTGTGTTACATTTATGTTGCAGGTGATGTAAGAACAAACCCTCATAAACAATGGTGCTGCTGTGTCTGAGCCCCTACTGCACCTCACCGCTCACTTGGTCCCCTTTACTGTGAGTCACCAAAGTACCAAACAAGCTGAGTGACAGACAAAACCCTCCGTTCACCTTACAGATATGTCACTTTGCTAACAAACAGCTCACTCATGATGACACAACCCACTGTGTCCTGTCTGCCGAAGTGAGCTCTTTGCTTTCAGCTGGGGCATTAGACTATTACCTTGTGTATTTCCCTCATCACTGGGGAGATGGTCTCAGTTGTAATATGCAGAACTGTAAGCCACACAAGCGACTGTTAAACATAATGCAAAGCTGTACCGGTAATGAGTAGGCTATGCTATTTTTACACCCAGCGTTGCAGCAGGTGCATCATTGGGTCAATGAGGAGAAAAAGAAAGGCAAAACCTAAAGTGATAGTGGCAAAGAGGCAGCAAGAGAGATGGCAATGACACCGAGGTGACCTCAAATCTAACTAATGACATGAGCCACGGGGATTCATTAACGTACCTGTTGGCATCAGGAGTATAAGAACAGTAGGGTGTGGCCAGTTTGTGTTGAACGTGTTGAATTTATGCTGTATTCCCAAGACGTGTGAAAATGTCTTTGCACTTCACTTACCACTGATGCTACACAGAACAAGGTTTCAGACAAGCTGCAGCCGGTCTGATCTATTTTTATTTGGGCTTGTTTATCCGGGAAAAGGTCAGGTTGTGAATATATGACATTTAGTTTGCTACATAATTATTTCCTTTTTTTCTTTCACCCTGCATAATCCAGTTGTGTTCCTGTCAGGCTGTGTTCCCTGGGTTTGGATATGGCTTGTCTATTTTCTAATTCAGGGAGTCTTCATTTTAATGCAGGAATTCTTTAGGGATGACTGTATGCAGCACAGAGGAATACATTTTCTGTTCTCTCATCTTTTCTCCCACACTTCTCTCTCCCTCCATTTTTTTCTTTAACAGTCCAACAGCCATTACCTGTTATTCACACTGTATTAAATGAGAGCATAGAAAACATACCTGTAGTTTGTAAATGTGAATGAAAGATGGAATTACACAAGTGTTCACGCTTAATGGACAATTGGCAGGCAGGGAAGTTATTAACACATGACGCCTCATTTGTGACACATTTTTCAGCAATAGTCATTCACTGTATTTACATTTAGCAATTAGCAGTTTTCACTGTCAGTAGTGGGTTCCACCATTCTCAGGATTCAAATTCACAGGAAACAATACACGTATCTAATCCAGCGTAACAGTTAATTTACAGTAGATTTACCTGACTGATAGCCTCACTGTTTGCTGTTCACTCCCCTAAAGCTATTTTAGAGTTTTATTGAGTTACTGCTAATGCAAGCCAAACATATCCTATTGCTGCTGCTTCACAATAAAAGCATTCATCTGGCAAAACGGGGAGACTTTCATTGTGAATAATTGCTGTTATTACCAATAACCATGGTTGTTGTCAAATCAGCCAAGACTAAAATCCACCAGAAATGGTCTGAAAATGGGATTTGATTTCATGAAACTTTAAGGATTATAACTTTAAGATTGATTTTGTAAAATAAATATTCAAATGATGTTGAGTTCTGTCTTGACTTTAAAATTTCTCTTGCTTCTTCTGCTTTACTTAAAATCCCCCAGAACAGTGTGTTAGATAGGAAAAATGGGACTTTTGAAGGACAATGATTATTATCTGATCTTTTTTATTATCTTCTATTATTATCTATTAACTTTTATTAGTAACGATGGCTGCATTTTATTTAAGCGTTCAGTTCCAGTACCGTAGTATTGCTGCTATTGGCATACTGGGACCTATCATAACTGTAATTAGTTAGGCTTCCACTTGTGAGAAAGGTCTACTCTAACGTTTTTTGAAAAGTAAATTCAATGTTGTACAGGCCTTTGTAATATATACCTGGAACCCTTATATATTTGTGGTTCCAGCTAGAGTCAATGGATGTTTCGGGCTGTAAATCCATGTGAGAGGATCTGTATCAGTCATTATGGCGGTCACGGAGAAACTCCTATTGTTATGACAACATTGCCAGCAACTCCACACTTCACATGATGAAGCTCCTTCACCTGTGTCAGCGTTGTTTAGCAGTGAGCTCTCCTGAGCTTCTCTGATCCTTCACCAAAATTAAGCCGCGAGTTCCCGCGTGGTCTAGTTTAAAACCAAACCACAGAGGTACAAACCAAACAGTGGGCTTTGAAATATGGAGAAGATACACCCTAAAATAAGATTCTCCTTTTCACAATTTTTTAAATTTGATTTCTTGCTTTGATTTTCATGTTGGCTTGTTGCCTCTTGTTGGTCTTAAAATGGTTTTCTGTCAAGACTCAGTTTTGTTCTTATGAACCTATGGTTAAATGAGACCAGTGGACACAGAAATGACTATTTTGTTCATTTGGACTGCAATTTGCTTTTATATGCAGTCTTCACCTTACATTTGTCCCTAGTCCTGTGATACTCTGGAAAGCTGTTGGCTTGTGGTTCTTGCATATAGCCTTGAATCTGTTACGTGTTTCTAGCTAAAGAGTACTAATCTCAGTGGGACTAGTTAAATTCAAGGTTAAAGAAAGTAAACCAATATCAGCGCAGTTCTGCTTTGTGGTGGATTTCCTTTTTCATAGCCTCAGAGGTCACAAAAGCTCACCTGGAACCCAGTTTATCTCCCCTGCAGCAGTCACAGAGCTGGAACTGTGGCTCCCCTGAGACCCAAAATGAAGTGAACACACCATTTCTGTGGAAAACATTATTCAGTGGCTCAGAAGCCACAGCTTTTACCTCAAAATCTATGCATCTTGAAAAGAATTTCCTCTGCAGCGTTTCTGATATAATATTAGTTATTATCAATGGCGCATTAAACTGCAGGAGTAACGCACTGAAATCAAATGCCTTTTACATATGAAGAAATGTTGGAACGTCTGGGAACGTTGAAAGGATTAAAACATTAGCTTATTTTAACAGTGAACTTACAGACACAGGCTTTATAGATGCAACCTCCAGAACAGCTTAGTTAAAACTTTGATGGACATGTACTGTAACAATTTGTACTCTTTGCTGCAGTAATCTGGGAAGCATTTATAAAGTTCAGGACACATTTTGGGAATTTCATCTTGCCCTTGGATCCATCACAGCATACACTTCTGCTACTCTTGGCCCAAACCAATGACCCATTGCAGACCCTGACACGTTTCGTTTCAGAGACTACACTTAAAGTTACAGTACAATGAAACTGGTAACTTTTGGAGGAAAACTTAAAATGCATTGGAATGTTTATGTTTCCAATTATGTAAAAGCCTCACTTGAAACATAACAAAAGAGGACCTAAATGCAGACTGACATAGGCATAGACAATCTGGCAAACAAGGGTGGCAGGTGACTTTTTGTGAATTTACATACAGGGACTAAATGAGGCAATGAGGGAGTGGTGTGCGAGGGGGGCGACTGCTGGACACATGAGGAATAGTGGGGTCGTGAAAGTTTCCCAACTCATATAGGAAAGGAAGGGAGTCTGAAGCTAAAGAGAGAGGTGGAAAGCTTTATCCGACACATCGTCTGATCATGAGTTCAAAGCAAAGCAGGTGACCACCTGTTATCAAGTGACAAACTCATTACTATTGATTTCCCATGTGTTCTTTTAACAATATAATGACATGCCATGTTTGTTAAAGTGTAATTAGGATTGTTTGTGGCGTTCAGTATATGTGCAGAAAACAGGAAGCCTTTCCCTTTGTCTATGCGTATTACTTGCAAGCTGCCTGTTGTGATTATAATTGCTAATGAACTGCAACAATCAATACGCACTTAACTTAACTACAAACTTTCACGTAAGTCAAATAGCTTCACACATGCCTCCATTAGCTCATCCAGCTGGCACAGAGATCTAATCACCTGTCTTCTTAGATCACACTAGATAGTCATTTTTTCCCCTACTCTGTAATTTTGTTCTTTCATAATGTAGTTCGGGGTCGCTGTTATCATCATTGCTGATGTCTCATGTACTGTGGTTTGAGTTAAAGGAAAACCACAGATTTTAAGCAGCAAAATCTTTGTACAGGTCTTGGGGAGTACTGCTGCATACGTGGGAAAAGAGGGAGATACAAAAGGGAGAGAGCCTCAAGTGATGTTACTTGACTCAGCGTCGGTCGGGGATGAAGGCTACAAGTTTGAAAATTTAAAAAATCTGGGGGTGTAAAGTTAGAACGAAGTGAGCTTTCCAGACCTATGGCCCGCTACTCATCTCTGCTTGAAGCTAGCAGCTCAAGGCTACATTAGCCACTACTAACATGGCACACCTGAGTCTCCAACATAACCGTCAGCAGTTGAGTTGCATTGCGGGTAATGTAGGCCCAAGGGTTGGCCAACAAAAATGCATGGCAAGTCAATATCACTGGTTCTGCTGCATGGAGTTTGAGATATATATATGTATAAACATATATTTTAACTGTTCATCATGAGTCTGACAATGTCATAAGAGTCCAATGCTAAATCGGTGGAGTAGTCATTTTACAGATCTGGCCTAACTACTGTGTTTTGCAGCTGTTTTCCAGCTGGTGGCACTATGGTCTTTAACTTAATGGACAGGGACTTTCTGCTTTTGGAAGAGATGTTGGCCAGACAGTTGAGTAGTCATCCATCCTTTCCTCTGTCTTCATTCTGGTCTCATGCAATGCACTTATTTGATGTGGGTCAGATGATGTGGGAGCAAACTTGGAAAACAGACAAAGCAGGTGCTCCTAATACATCGGTAGGCAACCAATGTCCACAAATGAGGGAAAGAATTATCTTCAAAATTAATTAAAAACAAGACCAGCTGGTATCCACCAGACAGGTCTTCATCAGGGTTAAACTATTTTAAGAACAAGCTTCATTCAAAGCCACATTGAGCTACCTCATTACACTGGTAATCACTTAATGACCTCAGATTTCTGTTTCCATTCAGTTTGTTTTATTAGAAATAATTGAACCCGCAGTACATACTGACAGGTGGTTAGATACAAGTCAGAAAACATGTCAGAACATACAGCTCAAAAATACCATCCAACATTTCTTGACAATATCAATTTACTTAGCAAGGTAATATGATTTGGTCATTTTTTGTGCTAATTATTACATCTTCTGAGTTTCATGTTGAGAGCAGTGTTGCGAAATACTCTATGACAATCGGGGGGTCTCGTGGCATGGGCGGTAAAAAATACACACACAGACACGCACAATATTTCATTCTAGTGAAAGAAATAAGAAATGCTATTTAAAAACATTCTCACGAGGTGACCTGCTCCGATCACAGGCAAAGAAATGTCAGAACTGAATAAATGTTAAAAAAAAATAAAAAAATAAAAAACAGGCAAAAGTTCCACATTTTCTGTAAATGATTTCCACTTGTGTTTCCTCTCTCCTTCCTTTGTGTTTTCCTGTTTCTTTCTCCTCCTGACTCTGTTCCTCTTTGTTCTAGTCTGTCTCTCTGTGTTTGTGTTTGTGGGCGTGTCTTTGTCTGGCGTTGGACTCCAGGTTCCTGCTCCCACCAATTATCCTGCGCTGATGTTGCTCGTCCACTAATGACGCCTGCAGTGCTCTTATACCCAGATCAACGCTTCAACCTTTGCCAGATTGCTCTGTTTGCCAGTGTGTTAAGTATGACAAGGTGCCTCGTTTTTCTAGTCTGCTACTTACTCTGGTTTCCTCTTCGCCTCAGGTCCAGCTTGCTCACCCTGCCATCTCCTCGACTCCAGTCCAGCCAGCTCTTACCTGCCTGTCTCTGCTCCTACATCCACTCGGATATTCCTGGATCCTCACCCAGACTTCTTCATTCATCGGCCTTCCTGTCCCCACACCACTCTGCTACAATAAACCTTTTGTACTTTGAACTTTTGGGATTTTTGTGTTGCTTTTGGGGCTGCAATTCTGCGTAAACATAACACAAACTCACTAGACACACAGTCGCACCTCTCCAACTATAAATAATATTACACACAGCTGGCACAGAGTGGATGTCTCCATTAATTCACTGGGTTAACTGACCTTGTCAGACTGTTCAGAAAGATTCAGTTTATACAACGATAGCAGCAAATCTCCAAACCCCATGTTTTATTAGCGTACTGTGTTTTGAATAGGACTGTTTAAAAAACGTCTTCCGTTGGATACTTAAGGCTTGATTTTACAAATGGAAAAGATGAGCTGAACGGCAGAGTCATAATATACTATTGCTTCTATATTAATTGTATAGTTTTCATAAATACAACCGGCACCGGTAACCATGTGAGCAGCTGCCTGTTCACTGTCATCAGTCGCATTTTCTGTGTTGCTCTTTACCTTTCAATATTTAAACGTGAAAATACATTTTACAATACTGATAAATTATTTTCTTCATTTTGAGATCCACTCAGTTTGATTTGCCATCTTTGGGGGAATCCTAGACGTTAATTGGGGGTGAGACCCCCTGGGACCCTGTGTATTTTGCACACTGGTTGAGAGCATTATTAAAAATGAATGGGACTCCTATGTACAGAACCCTGCCCCCTATATAAACCCTCACAGACCGTTGCTCCACTGAACAGAAACAGAAATGGCACTTAATTAGATGCTACCTTAATGTCTACCTCACTTTCTCTACTTCTCTTCCTGTCTTTTTGAGCATACTGTACATTCCCTGTCACTCAATCTCTAATGACTTAGATGATAGATGCTAGTATGCCATTGTTGGTAGTTCTCTCTATCCCCAATTTTTCTACCACCAAACCTCCATCACTCACCCATTCTCTGTCTTTCTTGATGATGAGTGATGAAGTAGTCCAGTGCTGGTACCACTCTCCTGCTCTGTCACTCATTAGAGTCCCCTCCCTACTTTGTCCCTTGGGTGCTCACACGTTATGATAGATGGGTCAGGGCAGAGCAGCTGCTTGTTAATCAATCCTGTCAATGAAACCTGAGACTGCACTCCTCTATAAGGCAAATACACCGCTGCCTGTGTGTGTGACGCTGTGTGTGTGTGATGGGTGTGGGGATAGAAACAGAGAGGGTATTAATGGTGCATGGCAACGTTTCTGCTGTCACGAATACAATTGACTGTTCTCTAAGCCCCACCCCCCTTGGTTACTTTGCTATGCCTGAAAAACTTTCCTTTCTAACACTATGCTTTCTAATACCCCGTCTCTGCCTCTGAGAGGGGAACCAGGGACACTGCTCCATTCCGGAGGAGTGCCGCCAACACCTGACCCAAACACAACAGGACATGTGCGGATCTGACAACAGCATTGATGTGCCACAGGAAAAGCAGGTCTTGGTCATATCCATACACTCTTGAAGCTCCAACTGGCTTCACGACACCGGATGGTGACAAAAATCGTGAGTAGTCCTCAGGCTGCTGAGTAAAGAAAGGGAGTGCTAGATTTTTATAGAGGCGGGTACTACCCACTGATTGGGTGGGGAGTGCATGGACTTTTGCTCAAGTGCTGAAGCGAAGCCTCGAGGGGATTAACCAATAGCTAAGCCTGTTAGAGTGCAGAGCACGTACGACATAAAACAAAATACAGACTATGTACTGCTCATTTTAAACTAGCCAAATTGATTCCATTAGCCAGATTTTGTTTAGATGTAACTGCCAGCGATAGTGGCTTTGCTGCCATTTTTTATTTTGTTTGTTGACATTAGTGTAGCTGACGTGAACAGTTATTTTCCTAAAGTAGCATTAAACTAACATTATCTAAAGGACATTTATTTTATTTTATGACTCCTATTGTTTTGCAGTGTAATTAGTTTGACTAATTATACTGACATTTTGGTTGGTATTCAGCTACACACACACACACACACACACACACACACAGTGGCAGATTGACTACTTGAAATTCGCAATAATTTTAATCTTTGATTTCACACACAAATAAACACAAGCAAGCTTCTCATTTCTAGCTGGTGACCATGGATGAGCTTTATGCTTTTACACGACTATATTTGTGTGACACCTGAAGAATTTGCTGAATAAGGTTTTGCATGTAGAATGACATGTCCTTAAGACCAAATTTTTCAATTCTGTGTACCTTAATCTAAGGTAAGAAATCACACTGAAGCTAAATTTTAGATGGCAGAAGATTGGTGAGCTTACCCAAAATTTGTGACTACACAGTACACAAGGCTGTACTGCCTTCAGAAAGGCAGCGTCATTCACCCACCACCTAAATGTTAATGGAAAATGTGAATGTCTGGGGTTGTCACATCGGGACCTCCCATCACAGCTGTTTGGATAAACAGCTCCAGGAGGCCCAACAGTCATGTCTGGACTTCCAGATCAAACCACATCACTAACAGATCTCCAAAAGTAGTCATTATTACTTTAGATGTACAGTTACAGTTACAGCTGACTGATCCCTAGTGTCAGCATTGCTTTCAGTTCTCTGATTTCAACAGCAATTGGACCTATGAGAAGTCTGACACTTGGTGGTGACTTCAAACGACCTCAACATCCTGGATCAACACTTTAAGGCTTGTGTGATAAAACCCGCACCAAAGGTCAGAAACTGCACTGTATCAGCAAGCCAGTCGCAAACAGCCAACGCAATCATGCTCCTGTTGCTGCGGGGAAATCCAGCTGATTTGACCTGATTGAAGAGCCTGGCCATGTTGGTCTTGCGGTGCTGATGGAGCCTTTGGGGTTGAAATCTTGATTACAGATCTTATGATTTCGTAAGGAACATTTGCATACATATTGACAACGTGTTTTAATTACACTTTTTACAATTTCTTGTAACACTTGTTACACTTAAATCAAGAAAGCAAGCATAATATGACTTGAAACATAAAGTAAACTACTTGGTTCGTGACCTAATACCTGCAAAATTAATTAAATTACCATCAGCCTCAGCTGTACCTTGTGTTTAGTGGTAATTAGCAAATGTTAGCATGCTAACACAGTAAAATGAGATGGTTAACACCTGCAACACATCAGCATGTTAGTGACAGCATTGTCATTGTGAGCATGTTAACATGTTGGCGTTAGCATTTAGCTCAAAGCTAAATGTGCTCAAAGTGCTTAAGTACACCCTCACAGACTCTTGTGGCATTTGACGTCTTTACTAAGTTATACATATTCAGCAGTAGAAACTGGAGGCTGTCAAATGATATACGTCAAAGTAACAAAGCCCTTGAGTACCTGTAGGAAATATGACTTTTGTGTGTCGGGAACAAAAGAAGGAAAGAGCGCCACAAGCTCAAAAATCCACAAAGGAGTCAACAAAACATCTGACTCTTACCCTTTTTGGTTTGCTTTGTTGGTTTCTTTGAACCACTACCGGGATTGTTCCCCAACCTTATCCAAGAAGTAATTTGTACCCAAACCATGACGTCTCCCTAACTCTAACCAAGACATTTTGAGTCTAAACCTCGAAACTGGACAGGTGCCAAACAGATTTTTGCTTTGGCCCAGTTCAATGTTTTAAGTCCTGGGAGTCTACATACTGCATGTGTGACATAGGCAGGTTGAGGGGTGGTTTCCACCTGTGAAACAAACGGTGTCTTGGAAAATGAGAATGATTATTTTATAGATGAAGCAGTGCTAAGGCATTTAAGATGTACATAAAAGACTGCGACTATTACCACACTTATTGTAGTTTATTGTCAGTCTGACAACATTGCCTTTAAAGATATTCTGACATGTTTTTCTAGTGAGATGGGATTATGCTGCATGTGTGCTTGTAATTTGTAATGGCAATTTCTATATGTACTCATATTTTCTATGTACTGAGTTGTTACTGTCTTAACAGCCTGTAGCGCTGTTCTCTCTTTTCTCACTTCACATCTGAAGTTGATTATAAAGTTCCTTCCCTTGTTTCAATAATAAGATAAGATGTGCCATCCACCTGTTTAATGTTGAACTGTCAAGGCCTACCTTGAGATACACCCAAGGTCTACTTTGAGATATGAGTTTCAACTTTCGACTGTTCCCACCACTCCCTTTCCTCCTTGTTTTCTTCTGACCCAGCAACCCACTCCGGGCAGGAGGGGCTGCAGTTTCTGTAATTATAAGTATGTACTCCCCACTGCTAGTTTTTTGTACTCTCTTGCAGACAGTGCTGACTCTCTGTTGGTCTGTACCTTGAAGCTTCAATAAACCGACAATACTTGTAATAATCTCACATCCTTATTGAACAGATCAGTAAATAGTGGACAAAGGAAAAATCCACAACA
>JAVQJF010032429.1:0-14658 GCA_036023855.1 Gadopsis marmoratus
TATGGCATTCTATTCTGTAATGCACTTGGTACATTTAATGTCTTTGTTGTAAAGCACTTTGAACTGCATTTCTTGTATGAAAGGTGCTATATAAATAAAAATACAAAATTACAAAATTATTATTATTATTATTACTTTAATTTTATTTTAAGAAATAATCTTCAGCTTATATGAACAACAAGCAATTAATACCTCAATGTTCATTGAGTGAGAATATATTTTTTCACAAAGACAGAAACAAAGCTATTTTGTTTGCTCTTTCAGAAACCTGTGTTTCACTTTGTTCGCGTTGCAAGATGAATGCAAACCATATCCACACATGTGAAGAGAGCAGCAGTGTTAGCTTAAAGACGTTTAGAGTAACAAACCAACAAAATGCAACGTGTCGCTGCTTCCAAGGATGGATTTCTTCCTGTCTGATTGTTGAATGCTGGTGTAAAATGAGACCATAGAAAGAAGCTCTTTGATTTTTGTTAACACCCCCCCCCCCCCCCCTGCCTCCACTGTAGCTCTGGCAGAAATAAATCTCACCTTAAGTCATCTAGGTTTGGCTGGTTACCCACAAACAAGACAAATACCACACCAGCATCAACTAAACAGAGTCAGGGATGTGAGTTACTGCACCATAGTGTTGCCCTTTGTGGCTGCAGGCCGCAGGGTCTACATTCACTCACAGAAAATCTTCTCAGTCCACAAGTTACTTACAGTATCCACAGCGAGTCCCGCCCTCGAACACGAAGCCATTTGGCACCGCTCCATATCGACGCAACGCCGACAACTTCCAGTGGCCAGTGACGACAGGAGGGACACCTCTGGTGAGCACCAACAGGTTGTTGCACAGGTGGAGGGAGGCGGGGCCACTTTCCAGTTTGGTACCTGGCTCGACATGGACACTGAACCTGTGGACTGAATGAGAGCGCAGGAGAGAAAGTTGTTTGAGAAGAGTAGAGCGTGTGTGGTTTCCACAAAGTATAGAAGTATCGCCGATCAGAAAGCACATCAGTCACACAGCGAATGAGGTGCGACATCAAAGCAAACCAACAGGACATATCACACGCACGAGTACATGAACACTGGTGTGCCGATGAAGATTAAGCAGTTCTTTAAGCTCTGCTCGCTGTAATTTGTCATCTCTCAGGTTCACCTTTTCAGTGCCACGGTCTGCCTCTCACAGCACATACTGTATATAGTGCCCATATAGTACATATAATGTAATCCATTGGTGGAGACAAACACTTTGTATAAATACATATAAATATATACAATTTCATGAAAAAATGTCTGATGAAACAGACTTAATAGATTGAGCTCACTTCACTTCACCTCCGTCTGTGGAACAGACTGCCGGAGCACCTCTAGGTGCACACTGGCTTGCAGAGCTAATCAGTCAAAGACGTCATCCGTTGTGTTGGTTTACTGATCTCAAGCAAGTGTTAGATCTCAGCAAGCACTTTTCATAGCATGACATGATGTAAAAGCAAAGGCTGCCTTGAGGGTAGGATATCATTATGGTTTGGAAAATGTTAACAGCAATGTCAAAGTATTTCTTCTAGGACAGGACTTCTTCTAGGACAGCTCAAGATAGTGGTGGATACATTTAAAACTATTCTCAGCTAAGGAAAGCACAGCTAAAAAACCTGTTTCAATAGTTAGAATGACTTCCCAGATTCTTTAGATTTATTATGCTGTGGGTTTTAATTTAACAGGAGAACCTGGAAAATGCTGTCCAACATGAGCTCTTAATATCAAGAAAATTGCAGTTTGCGGGTTTCAAGGGGAGATTAAATGATGTGACGTTCACATAGTGACGGAGGAACAGAATGCTTGTGTAAAATATGTTTAAGGGATGGAGCCTCAGTAATATCTTGCAGGTGATATTTTGAAAAGAGGAGCAGGAAGAAATACCTATTCAGAAAAATGTTTAGAAATATAAGCACAGTACTGCACAAAAAAGTCATTTCAACTCCCAGCCTGGCTGTGAAGCGCAGTTAAAAATCAGGCTAGAGTTATTTAAATCATTAAAATTCATGATGCTTGAGAGAACATTTCTAAATAAGACAAGATAAAGAAAGAAAGTTTGGACAGAGTTAAAAAGTTATTTGTGAGGGCTTCCAAGTAAGACTTCTTGGGGGAACCACTGCAAACTTATAATTGAAAGCCAGAGTTTGTAACAAGATACAATTCTGGTGTTTAGCACTTCTTTGAGCGGTTTGGCTGGAACTGTGTCAGGAGAAATGGAGGAGTTCATCTGAAAGATTGTATCTCCTGCAGGGGAAGCCTCTAAAGGATACCTGAGAGGAGGGGGGAAACAATTAAACGCTACACCAGAAATGGCCCCTCAGTTGCAGTATTTCTTAAAAACTATACTACACTTTAATATTAAGTAAAGCTCATAACTTATGCAGGGGCAATCTAGCACAGTTATGCCACATAGAATGGGATTTTGTGGACTTTACACACTCTTCTCCTTTCCCCCTCAGGGAACCACTTTCCACTGAAAGGACAGTTGTGAAGTTGAGGCAGCAGACTGATGGAGACAGATTGTATCTGTCTGTGTAATTACACTTCTAGCCACTGTGGCTTACAGTACATGCATATTAGCACATCCGGGCTTTACTCATTTAAAAACACATTAAGGCCAATAGGAACTGACAAAATCATGCTCTAAATGTAATGTATATCAGGGCAGGTCATCTGATGTGTCGCCCTGACAGCATAAAAAAAAGATTTTCTGCAGGGTATAGTCTGCCCCCCCAAATTCATCTTCCGATTTGCACTTCGTTTCAGAAGCAATGAAACTGTAGACTACAGTCCCATTCCCTTCATCCCATTCACACTCACAGCCTTAATGATTCCTGACTGTGCCCGATCCGCTTCAGAGCCTGAATCAAAGCTCTAATTACAGCTTGTTGCAGCTCCTACTGGGTCGGGGGGGTCATGCATCTGATGCAGATTTAAGGCTTGATTGAGCAGCAATACTAAATCGACCACTCCTTGAAACAAATAAGAGGGTTGTTGATAAGGCTGATCCACGAGAAACAGCCTACTCTTCAGCTTTATGCAGCTCCTTCTGGCACACCGCAAACACACACACTGACCTGATGCAAAACAACTAGCTGAATGTTTTGATGCGTGTTATTCCAACTGATTCCCCTTCAGCACACTGTGGCATCCCCACAAGGCCACACCACTGACCTTCTCCCAGGCTGTAGCGGACGCGGGCATCCCAGGCCAGCAGGGCGTCTCGGCTGGTGAAGCCCAGAACCAGCGTGTGCGCCAGACAGAGGATGGAGAGGGTGTAGGATACCCCGTCATACCCGGGCCCTGGCTCCACACCACAGATCCCCTGAAGGTAGCGGAGTAAAATATACTGAGAGCATTTGGACTGTACCACCCTCATTCTCATTTACTCTGTACTCTTTTCATCGTCACAAAAAACAAAAAAAATAGCTGCACTTGAACAAGTACGTGGAGATACTTTTCCAGCTAAAGGAGGTGAGAAACTGAAACTCATTAATGTTGCAGTGGATCCTGTGACTCTCTGCTTGGTCTGTTTGGTCTGGTGCAGTTTCACTGAGAGTAGATCACGTGGTTTCAGGGAATGAGGTCATACTGAGAAAAAAAAACTAAATTTCTGATGATATTATTGATATATATTTATATATAGGGGCTATTGCTGTTAGTCTCCTGGTTATATTGTGTGTTTCTTGACCAATGCTCCTACAATATGGTCGACTGTGACCCACCAAGTCTGTATCCAGCACATGATTTGGTCTGCTCCCTGGACATGTGACAGCAGTTGAAAGCCTGGGGTGCGTGATGTAACAACACTGTAATAAAGCCACCACCAGCGCGGTTCACCTGCACTTCATCAGCAGCAGGCAGCCTTTGGTCTGCTGCAGCTCAACGTACCTCCAGCGTCACATTGAGCCTCTCCTTGTAGCCGCTGCCCTTCTCTTTCCCTTTCTTCTTCTCCTTGTACACCAGCAGAGACAGACAGTCTGATGCAGAGAAACATGGGCCGGCACACACAGAGTCAGGAGCTTTGAAAGACTGACAGGCTTAAAAGTCCATTTTGAGATTAATAGCAGAACGCAGAAGAACAGCAGTGTCACTTTTTTTTGTAATCTCCACCGTGTGGTACAGCTGTCACAGCAAACTCTAAAATGATGAACTGATCCACGGGCACAGCAGATGATCAAAGTCCAGACACACAGGAACACACACACACACACACACAGAGAGAGAGAGATAGTGGAATCGACCTACATTATCCCCATCAGTTTATCCAATGACACAGATCATTTACAACACAAATCACCCATTTGCACTAAAACACCCATCAGATTTCATATAAATTATCCATTTACACACACACATTACAGGCGCGCACACACACCCACATTACATGCGCACACACACACACACACACACACACACTACATGCACACACACACACACACACTACATGCACACACACACACACACACTACATGCACACACACACATTACATGCACACACACACGTATTACAGGCAGACACACACACTACATGCACACACACACACACACATTACATGCATTAAATCGATCAGCTGGCATGTTGCGTAACGTTTTCACGCGTTTACGTGCTGCGTCACGCGCTCCCGTGGACAGACAGACAGCCACACCGACTGACACGTTGCGGTTGGTTCAACTACAGACCACCGGGTGGGATTAATGCTGAATCATGACACTGCATTTTTGTTCTCGTCCTGTCGCTGATACAATGTGCGCACGCTGAGTGGGAATAAAAAGAGCCGACAGTCAAAATAAACGCGGTTCGCCACAAACCTGCGACCGGAGAGGGCTTCCGTAGCACCACCCGCCGAGTCTTCCACTGTGGAGAAGTTCACAATCAATCAGTACATGACAAAGTATGTTCCTGTAGTTGGCCCGGAAGTACGGAAAGACGTTTTAAAGCTCAAAAGTAAGAGGAAGAATGGAGGAATTAACCTTTTTCCCGTCTCTAAACTTGACTTGTCCCTCCGCGACAACTGTATCCGTCATCTTCTGTCATGGTTCCGAGCAGCTCTCTGTGTGTGTGTGTGTGTGTGTGTGTGTGTGTGTGTGTGTGTGTGTGTGTGTGTCCCAGGCCACAGAGAGAGAGGAGGTCACTTTTCAAAATAGCCTTCACAGCCTTCACAGCCCGGACCCCGCCGGCAGACTGCAGACTCTCTCCCCGACAATCAGACCACCGAGGCGGGGAGACACAGCCGACCCCCCCCCCCCCGGGTCCAGCCAAGTTAGTGCAGTTGTCGCCCTGCGTCAAGTGCTTATTGTCTGCAAAGGAGCTAATTCGATTAAAGACGCATAGCTCGCGCACCTTTCACTTAACTGTCAGCTGTCAGACAGGATTCCTGCTGCTGATCGGTGGAAGGCCGCTTTAATCTGTAACAGCTCCAGAATAATGATGTCAATTAGAGCAAATTGGCTTCACCTCCGCAACAATACATAAACGATTATACAGGATTACTAGTCAAGAAAATACTTTATTAGGAATTATGTCTATGTGTCCACAGCTTTCACTGTTGTATCACAGTGCAAGATAAATCCGTGCACTGCTCTTGACCAAGGCACTTGACTCAGGACTGGTGTTACTTCCAGGCCCTCAGTGAGTTCAGGGGAATTTATTCTAGGAATAACAGGTGGATTTAAGTGCAGTCTTTCCTTCACCACGTTATTCTAAACGATGCAGACAGCTGCCCATTTATTATGGTTCCTTTTTCAAAATGTCCATTGTACCTCAGGTGGTTGACGTGTAACTGGCTAGTTTCCATTATTTTGTCTACATGTTTTTTCTAAAGCAGCGCTCCACACATTTGACACACGAAGATGAGTTTGCTCGGCACGGTTGGTACTACTCAGGCTGCACAATGTCTTCAGTTATGGAGCTTGAAAGGTGTGGGTGTTTACCGGGCACGGAGGGTTTAACAAAAGGCCGTGGAGTTGCTTTGGAGGAAATGTAGGATCCAACATTTTCAGCGCTCGACCCAAGCTCAGTGATGCATATCCGACTTTATGGAAGAGCAATGCTTAATAAGTGGAGTACCTCTAAAATGACAAACACAGAGCCAAAGAACTGCTGCTGTTAGGAGTATATTTCTGCATGAGCACAACCGATGGTGGTGGAGAAGGTCCAGCAAATGCATTGCTGTGTCCCAAATCCCTACTATATACTTTTGGTATAAAGTACCCCATGTACTACTAATTGTTGTGGATACTGTTTTCGCAGTTAAAACACACAAAACGTGAGCTGGTGAACGTAAATCAAACTGTGATTTTGCCACTGGCATTTAAGCGTCACAGCAAAATGTTTTTCCAAAGATTTGTTGTGTTGTGTGGTTTTTTTATGAGGGTCCTGCAGCTGTTCCAGCACCACCCACAATTTATCGTAATCTTTTGGCAGCTGAGCAGCTTCTTTATGTCCTTTGTGTGCATGCTGCATTTTGGGACAATAGTGTACAATAAACAGCTCACTCAAAAGTCAAGGGTTTTATTTTTGATGCTTACTTTGTTGAATATCTCATTTCCTGTACAAACACTACCAGTGGTGGAAGAAGTACTCAGATCCTTTAGACATCTAGTGTAGGAATGTTTGAACAATGGCGTGTAGGCCAGTAACAGCAATTCAAAAGTTATTAAATAATGATCGGATAAAAAATGACTCTGTAGAAAGACTATTAGATGTTCAATATCAACACCGTAGACAAGAAGACGGTGGAGGGTCTGGTTAAAACAGCGAGTGGGTTCGTGTTCACTCTGACAGAAGCCAATCGAATCCAACAGTGAGACAAACGCAGCACTAAGGTTGTCATTATCAACGTCCATGTGAATATTAAAATCACCTACAATAATTACTTTATCTGTTTTAAGGACAAAACCTGATAAGAACTCTGAGAATTCAGATAAAAATTCTGAATACGGTCCAGGGGCGCGGTACACTATAACAAATATAACTGGCCGCAATGTTTTCCAATTTGGGTGTGAAAGACTAATAACAAGGCTTTCGAATGAGTTATAATTTAAGTTAGGGTTTATTCTTAGCCATGAGTGAAATATGGCTGCAACTGCAACTCCAACCCCTTGGCCTGTGCCTCGAGGAATGTGAGTGTTAATGTGACGGGGGGGGGAATTCATTTAGGCTAACATTTTCATCATGACACTGCCAGGTTTCAGTAAGACAGAATAAGTGAATACAATAGTCTGATATTAGATCATTAACTAGTACAGCTTTAGATGACAGATCTGATGTTTAAGAGTCCACATTTAATTCTCCTAATGTAGTAGTGGAAGTACAACGTAGCATTATTGAGAAATACGCAAGTAAAGTGTAAGTCCCTCAAAGTTGTACCTAAGAACAGTACTTGAGTGAACGTACTCAGCTACTTTCCACCAGTGCACAGTACATACAGAGAGGAGGATGCAGAATGGAATTGGGACACAGCATTTGATTCATCCCCCCCAGTGATGAGTCTGGGAGCAGCTGTGCAGTTGTTGACACCGGGCCCTTCGTCTCAACTTGACAATGTGCTGCAGAGAGCGTGAGTGCGGTCAGAGGCACAGAGACGGCAGCAGTTCAGACGGGCTGTGAGTCAGCTAGACATCAGGCCCCTCAAACAAAGGTTGCTTTCAATTTACTCCGGTCTATCTGCCCTTTGCCCTCATTCTGCTCCAGCTGTCTCTTGGCTTTGACCATGGAGGGCATGTCTGAAGTTTGGTACACGGCCGACCTCATCCTGCTGCCATGACAACGCAGCTCCAAGGCCACACCCTCCCACTTCCTGTCCAGTTCTGAACCCTTGTGCCCCTGGAGGTCTCGGGACCCTCTGCGGGTTTGCCTGCTGTCTTCTGGGTGACCACAGGTGGCCCCGATTTTGTCCAAATCCAAGGCTCGTTTTGGGGTTGGGCGGTTGGCGCGGGACGAAGGTGACTTGGATTTGCGGCGTGAGCGAAGAGGAGGAGGCCGTGGTTGTGGAGGAGAGGGAGGGATGATGGGGGTGGAAGATGCTGTTCTTCTGCTGGGCATTTTGAAACCTCCTCCTCCTCTTTCCCTCCCTCTCCATCTGTCTCTGTCGTTACCTGAGGAAGAGGAGGCTGCTTTAATAAAAAGAAGAGAGACAGACAGCCGTGACAAAAGAAATGACAAAGCACTCACCGTCACAGCAACCAATCCACATGCAAGGAACACTCGGGGGGAAAAAACACACTGCAAGAGCAAAATGTTCAACATGTGTTGTTTGAAAGTCTGTGACGCAGCGAGACGCAAAATGAAAAACACGCAGACTGTGAACTGAAAGTAGAAGATATCTTCATCCCTCGGTATGTTCATGTGTATGTGAAGAAGAGAGTGAGAAACTAAGAAGACAGCCATGAGCAGCATAACTGTTCCAATGCCATGGATACAACAGCAGCAACACACACACACACACACACACACAGCTGGGTGACAACAGTAAACTAAGTGGAAGGCACAGATATTCCCATGCTGGCTGTTGGCTATGACATCATGGGAGAGAGGGTTAGATGGTGCTCAGTGTGACTGTATGTGTGTGTCTTAATACAGACTGCTGCCATCTACTGGCTGAGGGAACGAGGGGCGTATTCTTTCATTGTTTGGCATTGTTTTGCCTGATTCTGTTTTGTTCATGCAGCTCTATTTATTTTTAATAATGATGACTTTAAACCTGTTGCTGGTATTGTCTCGTTTGATTTATTTCTCTTTTAGATTGCTTTGTCTGGTTTCATAAGATGCAAAGGCATTTTCACACGTGAGCTTGATTGACATCTCCCTCACTCTTTTGATAGTTTTTGTTTTACCGTTAGGGACAAATGACACCTTTACCATTTTGTTTTACCTGTGTGGGTGCGCAGACCCTTTAATTATTGTGCCATGATGAAGTGCAACTGTAGACTACTCAGAGAGAGTTAAGTACCAAATATTTCAAGCGAAAGTTGAATTACTTACTCAATTCAGAAACTACGAGTATTTCCAATTAGTTTCCAATGTCCAACCCTGGATATAATACACTGCATCCCAGTTTGCCCTAGCTCAGCTGAGGAAGCATTACCTCCTCCTCCTGTCAACAAATGTTTTATTCCTTCTCTCACCAGCAGATGGAGCCATTCGAGGTGAGAAGCTAAACTAGGTTGATGCACTACAGGAGGCAATTATTTTGTTGGCCAGTGGACTTTGGCAATGGTCCCAGCAAGAGCCAGTGAATTGAAACCCCTGAGCCAAAAACTGCATTCATGTGACATCTTCTGTGAGCAAGGTTTTCCCATGACACCCAGAGATTGGTTTACTTTGAAGACACCTCAGCACTTCCTTCCTTGATATTCACATTTTTCACTTTTGCAATCCTTGTGAAACATGTGTAGACAACTGGAGTATCCACTGTTCTCATAGATACAGACCCTTGTGTTTATTGTCTATCATTATTTTCTATATTATTATCTATTTTCGGTGCTTGAAGGAGTCTTCTGGTGAGCACTTGAAAAATCCCACAGACTCATACATGTCAGAAAGGAAGTTTTCTGTGTGTGTAAGTGAGAGAGGAGAAAGTGGAGCAGGCAAAGATATTTCATCGCTTTACATAATTAAATGGAGCGGTTATATAGCGTTGCTGCTGTTGTCACATGCCCATCCCTCAGGAAAAACAAACACTGAAGAATTATTCTAATGGAAAGCTCCACAGAATAAGATCATCATGTGATGCAACAGATACACACAGATGTAGACGCTCTGCATTTTTACGTAAGTGCGAGCACGTGTGTGCGTGCGTGTGTGTGAGGACAAGGTAGAAACAGAACCTAGTTTTGTTTGTGGGCAACGAAAGAGCCCAGCATGACAAAGCTTCCCTAACAAGGCATTGAGCGGAGGGGAACCCATGCATAGCTAATAGCCCAGTTCCCCCAAAAGCCTTTGTAGCCCAACAAAAGCCCTGTCCCACACACACACACAGAAGAGGCAACAGAGAGAGAGAAGGAGAGGAATATCAAGTAAAGTAAATAGGAGAGGTGGTACGGATGGCGTCATGTGGTCAGAGGTCAAAAACAGAAGAAAAGGTCAACTGAAGAATCCATCACATTTTCTTAGCCGATATTGAAAAGGGATTTCAAATAGGACAACGATTGATCAATTTCAGAATAAGAAAAGGTCTCTCTGTCTGATGACCTGAGAAAATGCCAAATTCAGTTGGGATAGTTATTCCCTGTGGTGGAAGAAGTGCTCAGATCCTTTACTTAAGTCAAATCTGAAATACAACAAAATAAAAATGCTCCACTACAAGTAAAAGTACGGAAATATCATATATATTATTAATATTGTCACACACACGTGCTTTAAGCATCAAAAGAAAACGCACTCATTATACAGCAGAACGTCGTTTTATGTGAAAACCTAACCTGCAAAGTAACTAGTAACCATAGCTGTCATATAAATGTTGTGGCGTTTTTTCAGCAGTTTGAGCTACAGAAGCTCTTCTGTTGAATCAGACCACACAGGCCAGCCTTCGCTCTTCACGCGCATCAGTGAGCCTTGGCCGCCCATGACCCTGTCACCGGTTCTCCGGTTCTCCTTCCTTGGACCACTTTTGGTAGGTACTGACCACTGCAGACCGGTAAGGACCGGTCCAACACCCCACAGGAGCTACAGTGTTGGAGATGCTCTGACCCACCACTCCACCACTGGTTATTACTGTTCTGCCTGACATATGATGTGAAGATGCACATAGATACTTAACCCTTAGATGGAAAACAACACGTAAACACTGATCCCAGCTCAATCCCTCCGGGACAAATTTCAGGCACTCACTCAACAAATGAAGTGAGATGAATAAAGCTGATATTACTGAAAGTGTAAGAAAAGAAGGAAGGCCGCTCACATGAGGCTCTACAGCAAGAGTTCAACCTTTACAACATTTATTTGATCTATTTACAGACAGTACAGCCAACTGAACGGAACAGAATTGGAGATTTGATTTGTATTGTGACACAACTGAAGAAACAGCATGGCTGCATTGCATTTCAACAACTATATGGTGATTTCACAAAGTTGACTATATACAAATTAATACTTTTAACTGAAAGATGAGAAAAATGAAAAGGACGTGGCATAAATTAATAGCACAGGATCAAGCAAGAGTAAAACCTTTAAAAAGTGAAATGGTTTGAATTGAATTGTTTCCAGCTAAAACCCTGCAGGGAAAGACAGTTGTTGAATTGCTAGACTGTGGGAAGACATAAAAACAGATGCTGCTGTGTGATGTAGTGCAAAGACGAAAAATGGTCATGGACAGTCAGTGCAGACGACTCTGGATCATTTGGTCAGAGAGATTACATGTGTCTGCACTCGCTATATTCTGTTTCCATGAATGACAAGGGAAATGCCTGAGGTGAGAGAACAGTTGGAAACAGAATGCACTGTGCTGGAGTGGATAAAGAAACAGCTGAGTGTGTGTTCATATGTTTGTATTTATGGGATTGGGCCCACTGTGTCAGCAAGCAGGTGTGCTCAAAAGCATTTAATAAATTGAAAATAATACATGGTCCACTTAGAAGTGCAGTAATGCAGCCTCCACACCACTGTGGATTTGGAACAGCTTCTTGTTTTCTGGCCTGTGGCAGCTCAACCACCCGGAGCATGAAACACATTTTGAAAGGTTAAAGCAAAATAATAAAAATAAAAAATAAAAAAGCGTGGAGAAAATGATTTTTAAAAGTGTGTAATGATGTGTAAGGTTTTGTTTAAAATTGGCTAAAGTGCATTGTTAGATTCTGTACACTGGGGAGGGGGGGGGGGTTGGCACTGGTCAACACCAAAACATCCTGAGCTCGTCCTCGAGCAAAGAAAGAAAAGGGTTCACACAGATACACACCACGCAGGGAAACTCCACAGGCAAGCTCTGTCTAGGCATAATGCATCCATTTTTCCTCTCTTCATGTGCCTGACCTATTTTATCTCTAAGCTGTTGTTGACGTACAATAGATGCTGGCCATAACGTTGTGCATACATCACTGTATCAACTCACTATGTCCATTGTTTGACAAAATTAACACTCATTTCTACTGCAAGTCTCAGCTCAGTCTTTTACATTATTTACTGTATTTTACACTTAATTAGACATAATAATAATTACATAATTAGACAGTAGAAAGTGATTTATGAAATGAAATGAGGAGATCTGGATGCATTCTGGGCCATTCGGCAACAAGGAACTTCACATTGACTTTAATGGGTCTCCAGTCCTGCTCACAGTCAGGTGAAGGCGGAGGTGAAAGTTCAAAGTTTCAAGAGCTCACACGGGTGCAGTACCTGAGCTAGGCCGACTGTCCTGTGCTTGTTGTTGGGGTCGGGGGTGGGGTTTGCACGGTAGGGGTGAGGGAGTGACGTAGTTGAGGCAGGGGCTGTTAATGTCCCCCTCTCCCACAAGAGTCAGATCAGACAGGGTGTCCTCCTCCAGCATCTGGATAGATTCCCCCCTGACAGAGTCCTGGAGGAGACATCGCTGGGCACCCTGCAACGGGTGGATGGGGGAGATGGTGCCAGGAAACGGGGGAGGTGGTCTGGCTTTCCTCCCCCCTCCACTCTCTGTACCCAATGCAGAGTCCAAGCTCTGAGACTGATGGCTCGCATTGAGCAAGTGGATGCCGCCGCCTCCTCCTCCTCCTCCCCTGTCATTGCTGTTCACCTTATTGCCCCGGCGACTGCTGCTAGGGAAGTTTCCGTTGTTGGGGTTACGGGAATATGGGGTGGAGCAACTGGGCTCAGGGTCATAGGGAGGAGGCGCAGCCTGGTTGGTTGCCACTGGCAAGAGGCGCAGAAAGTCTGGGAGCTGCAGGTCGCTTTTGTTTAGCAGGCCTCGCTGGTCGTCTGCTCGGTTGCTCTGAGCTTTGGATATGAGGTCGAAGAACTCTGAAGGGCACAAACACACACACACACACGCGCACACATAATCACACGCGTACATGCATGTGCGCACACACACACACACAAATAAATAATCACCCAAAACGACACATTCATTGCGTTTCAAAAAACACTTAACAGAGGGTGTGTATTATTCAGTTAGACAAGTCAAAGCTACATTCAGTGTGAGCAGAGGTGACTGAAGCTAGCTAGCATTTGAAAGCATTTGCCTGCAGACAGGCAAAAGGGTTAGTGTGATCACAGCAACAAAGCTACAGAAACAAAAGAGAGAGAGGGAGGTCGGTCAGTCTTTACCTTCAGCTTCGTCTATATTAATCTTTTTCTGCTTTCTTTTCTCCGGAGCCTTATGGAGAGAGACAGAGTGTTTGGGTAAGGGCTGGCCGCTTGTGTCAGGGCTGGGCCCAGCCTTGCCGTTTTCCCCATGGGGGTGGGCTGAACCGGCTTTCCCTGATGGCCTGTCCTCCCCCTGGGGGCCACAAGGAGAGCGGAGCAGGGCATTAGAGCCCCGGTGAGTCAGGATGGTGCAGGTATGGGCAAAAGTAATGACAACACGAGGGGACTAAAGCTACTGAAGGTGAGGAGGAGGGGGACAAATTGTAAAATGACAACAATTTGATGCTGCTTTTGAGAAGAAGGACAACTAAATGGGATAACAAATAATTATGATGATGAACCTGTGGTTTTATGCAATTAATAATCGATGACATGAAACGTATATCTATGATAAATTCTAATTGACATAACCCATGCCCATCACTGTGTGGACTAATCATTACCAACATATAAGATAACAGTAACACACACCACAATACCAGAGGGACCAACTTTCTACTACTTAAAGCCACACTACTGCCCTTGAAGATTCTTCTAGAATCAACCAAGAAATAAATAAATGACCATTTCGGATGGTCATCGATCAGGTTGAATCCCAATAATAACAAGAAAACCCAGACAGCAATCTAAAGTGCTACTGCCACCACCAACTAAGGCCTTTCCAGGTGCACAGAAGACGGTTTTCAGGTTCTGAGACCCAGCAAATGCTCCGCAAGGCTGGGCTACTGTCACCTGGCCACTGGGTTTGTTACGGAAGAAAGATAACCAGCAAGCCAGAGAGAAAAGTTGATGATGCATTCGGCCACAGGCATACCACAATAACGGAACAGTAAGAACCTTGAGAGTGTGACGAGGCTCTCAGCCCCGCAGCAACGGTGCACATGAATACAGTCACACACGGCCAGAGACACACATCATACACCTGCACACCTTCTGAACACATTGCAAACAGACACGGGTAATTGAAGACAGCAACAGAGACACTTAGTAGCGTGACATCATCAACCAGGAAGTGGAGACATTCGGTGGGTTATGAAACATTCCAGAGTGAGAAGAAAACGGGAAATAAGAAACTCTGGGTTGATCTTACTGTTGCTGGTTGGTTTCTGCTCGTCGAGGGGACTACTACTTTCTGTTTGTCTGCTGAATGAAGGAAAAGGAGCAGATGTAGAGACAAAGATGTCAAAATGATAATAAATGAGACAGCAATACAAGTACTAGCTCAGTATTTTGTCAATGAGAGACAGCAGATTCAATTTATTATTGAGAGCAACTGCATGTGTTTTTTACCTTTTCCAGGAGTGTGTTCTGCTATATCTAATACCACTCGCAGCCCGTCCAGGTTGGATATAGGG
>JAVQJF010032441.1:0-22872 GCA_036023855.1 Gadopsis marmoratus
ACTGCTGACAGATACACCTGCTGTTGGGAAGAATGCTATTTTATTTATCCTAATTTAGGATAACCTTTTCTATTTAAAGTCAAAAGCTGCCAAAATTACATCAACAAAAATTTGTATTGAGCAGCAAGTACACCTTTTTGTCATTGGATAATTGGTTTATTAAAGCTCTAAATATATTGACTCTTTCTGGGAGCCATGTTTTTCAGTTTTTATAGATATACATGTTTGTGTGCTTGCCTGTCTTACCTTTTGTATGTGTGTGTGTGTGTGTGTGTAAGTGAAACTTTTAAGAATCCTGATTCTGGTTTTCATTGACTGGGGTGTTCTAAGAAGACGTGCTTATCGCGAGCCCTCGGGGCACCCATGTTAATCCCCAGGAAAAGATGACATCAAATGGAAGCAGAGCAAGGGATTATGGGGATGTTGTGGAGCATGATCAACTGCCAGTGAGAACTGGATGGACAGGAAGGAATCCTCCTCAGGTGAAACCCCAAAAATACTATGGAGTGGAAAGAGGAAAAAAAAAATGCACACACCCAGCGTATGAATTAACCATTACAAGACATGGGAAAGCTTCATCCCTGCCAAACCAACCAGACTATTGCATTAATTTTAATCAAACCCACATGAGCAAGTTAAGGGTGGAGGGTAGTTTTCCCACTGCAGCCGGTCCCTACAGTGTGTGCCTAATTCAGACAGTTCTAACTCCACTATCTCTGTTAAGTCATGGAGCGTGCCAGATACCATCTTCTGTAATGCAGTCCCTGTGAATCCAAGTTTTCTTATTTCACATCGAACAGTATTTCAGTGTGAACTGAGCTTTACTGACTGTGTTTACAGGGATAAAGATGTTAGACTATTGGTGATAAAGTTAAACCCCACTCAAGTTTAATTTCTAGGGTCTATACATTGTACAAATGGAATTTCAGATTTTGGAACTCTAATAATGGAGGTACCATCTTTTTGGTACTTTCTTCCCTCTGGCAATGCCATCCAGGCTAACAGAGAGTAAAGATGTCTTTGAGCAAGACACCAAATCTCTAGCAGGTTCAGGTGGGCTCGCATAGTTTCATTTGTGTATCGCAGTTAAAGCAGCTATAATCACTATTTGTATATTAACAAAGGATCACATGACCGTGTATGTGAACGGTGTCTCATAGCGATGAACCCACAGAGAGTTATGACCCGACTCTTCAGTTCCCCTCAACTCTGCTCATTGTTTTGATTTTACAGCCCGCAATTTCACTATTTTGGCTTAGTCTTACTGTTCTCATCAGCAACTTGACGACTGTAACCTACCTGCCCAGCAACTGTTAACAAGTTTGCCATATCAACTCAAAAGGTGATATAATACAGTATGCCAGTGTTTTGAGGGTTTTTTTAATTGAGGAAAAGGCGAGCAATTTTCAGGATACCACTAGAACTACACCTTTATTATGGGGTCATCCAATGGTTTGCTTTTTTCAATTAATTTTAAAATGTCAAAAATTCTGACACATGCTTATTTCAAGTTTGAGACCAAAGTCATGCCTTGAGTTTGCTACACCTGCCTGACCAACAGCGAAAACCCAAATGATGATTATATGGAGCAGAGCAAGGAAATTCTCAAATTTGAGGAACTGTCACTGACATAATGTTTGGTATTTTGATAACATCATCTTGAGAAGACATTTAGCATTGCTTTTTCCAACAACAATCAATGACATGTATTATTTCTATTAAAAAAAGAAGTCATAATAATCCTTGTATCCATCACTAAGTGCAGCACTATATATTAAATCGCACTTGAACTCTCCTGTAACCTGAGCTCATCACCACAACTTAAACCGGGAAACAATTAATAATCCCCCATTGAAGCTGATCTAATGAGCAGAAGTGTTCGTTCTTTTCTCTAATTACACATTAATGGGCCCATGCTGAGTTCATTTGTCGCAGCAAGAGCAAGCAGTAAATAATCGCTCTTTAGGGGTAGTTCACAGGAGACTTGCCTCATGTAGAAAGGGCCTCGCCTATTGATCTCACCTTGAGTTATTCGGCTCGTGGTGAGAAAAACTGGTGTGTGTCAGCACGCTGAAGGTCTTTATTTCAGTGTTTGTAGTAATCGGGCTAATTTGGGTGTCTTGGACTTCTACCAATGAAGCTGGAGGAGGAAACCGAAAGGGAAACTAAACAAGGTCACGTATTTCAAGTCAAGAAAATAATCCTGGATCAGATAGCTTTTGCAATTAGTTATTTTTGTTTGGTTTCAAGCAAAAGACAACCCTCAGATGTTCTTATGCAGTTACATATCACAAACCTTTGATCTTAGATGTGTTCCAATGCTCTTTTTCTATGAAGTGCTGCAAATTGCCATTTGTCTGATTCCAGTCGCTCTCATATTGATGTATTTACTGTACAGCTACGTGTTCTGACTACTCTCACATAGGTTTGGTGGTGTGACGAGACTTTTACCACTTGTTTACACCGTGGTAAAGTTGGGTGTCTGAGGTCATTGAGCAGGACAGTTTTGTGGCAATATTGGATCCATGTGTGATGTTCTTGTACTATGATAGAAGACTTAATTCATACCACCCACCCATACTTTTATTATGTCTGAAATTTTTTAAGGTTTTGGAATGATCATAGTCATGGTTGAAAGAAAGCAATGTTGATTGTTGTCAATAGGAAACGGGAAGTAAATTGCAAGGGGCCATGCAGGAGTTTGGAAAAAACACTGATGCTGTTGGTTTATTTCTTTTTTAGGACGGTCTCCTTTCAACCTGACTCATGTACTTTGCATGCTGTAGTAACTAATTTCTTTCATTTCCCAGAATGCCTTTTGACTACTGCCAGAGAGCAGGTGTGAACTTGACGCGTATATGTGTGCACTGTACATGTAGGGGTACAAAGCAGTAGCAAAATAGCCTCAAGTAGGTTACCAAAAGCATTAGGAATTATTTACAACCAGTAATCACCTCAGGGCTGTTACGGAGAACCACGGGTGCACGTCCCTCTCTTTCTCTCCGAACAATCTAATGACAGAAAAAAATTTAATCATCCTTGAGTGTCCTGGATTCTTATTGCTGTTATGAACACTTAAAAGGTAATGTCCCTTTTAAATCATACCTCATCACAGTGTCAGGGTGACCCGGTAATTAAGGAGATGATCCTTCAGCCAGGAGGATCGGGTTCAGGCCCCTGACAGCAACCTGCTGAAGTGTCCTTTTGCAAATAATGTCAGGTACTGTGCTGACATAGCAGTCCCACATAACATAATGTCTGTTATATAAAACATAACACATTATTCATCCATGAGGGGAACTAATTGTCTTTTTTAATGGTCTTCTTTTTCAAAAGTAAAGATAATCACTTTGATTACAATTTGGATAATCAATGAATCTGTACTAGTCTTCATGTAACAAGCTAAATATTATCTTGTTCCAGCTTCTCAAATGTAGGTAACTGCTCGTTACCCCCGAAACGTTTTACCATACATCACAGGCTGCCACTTTCCACATACTATAAGCCGTCACATGACTAAATAAACAGAGGAAATGGGTAGCAATATGACACAGTTAATATACCAAGTTTAACTAGTTAATATCACTAAATCCCTACTAGCAGTTGCTACTAGCAGAATGTTTGACTGAAACCAAGTACGAATTTTTTTAATAAACATTCAGATATTGGTATCGGCTAATAAAACATAATAATTTATAATAACAATAATAAACCTTTTTTTATATAGCACCTTTCATACAGGGGGTGGAGGAAAAAAACACACAATAAAATGTTAAAAAACTCGCAACAAATCCAAGCTAACAGATTTTGTAACAAAGATGAGAATCTTATAGCAAAAGCATGTATGCCAGGGATATTGAAGTATTTGAAAGATAACACTAAAACAAAGAAGGCATACGACCAATACAAAACGTCAAGACTAAACAGTAGAACAAAACGACGCAATATGTCAAACATAAAAACAGAACACCAATAATGAATAAATACGCTTTCAATATAAGTAAATCAATAACCTGGATTTTTGGTTAAAAATATCAGCATGTTGGTCATAAACACTATCTGATCGGAGTAATATGTTTTTATTTACCACCAATGGGCAAACTGTAATAGTGGTTACATTATAACATTGTACTATAACATTAGAAGTAATGGAAAAATAAGCCATCGTGAGTAGTAAAGTGGAGCTGTTGTTGGAGACAGGTGAAGGTTGCTAAAGTCAAAGACAACACTTGGCTGCATCCCACTAATTATTTTCCAGAATGTTCATTAGCCTGAGAAGAGACTTGTGGGTATGGCTGTCCTCTCAACCTACTTTACAGTCTCTCACAGGAACAAGGCTCATCCAAAAACTGTAGTTCTGGCCTCTACCCAAGACTGCAACACAGTTGGAGAGCAATGAGAGGCAGGGCGAGCAGAGACTGGTGGCATCTCTGCTAGAGCCTGTGAGTTAGTGAGGAGGGCTGTTGTTTCACAGTTAATCACCAGCTCTTCTTTCGGTGTTTGAAGGGAAGGAGGGCAGCCGGAGCACTCCTCTAGGCCCCATAACAGAGCTGCACCACAGGGTCCATCAGGTGTCTGTGGAGACAAATCCAGAATCAAATTGATTTCAAAAGCCAGGGGACCAATGTGTTTACCTCATCAAGCACGCAACCGAGTGGAGAGCATAAACAAAATGAAAGGAATAAACGAGCGGGTAGGGTCATCATGTGTGCAGTGACCCTCCGATAATGACACTCCCTGCCTCCCCACCTGCACCTTGCCAGTTTTCATATCCCACCCTATCAGTGAAAGAGGACGCTGGTTTGCTGATAAAATTCCTAGTGTTCCTGTAGCTGGACTTTCTCCAGCCACAATTATCTTCCCAAAGCAGTCATTCCACCCTCTGCCGGGCAGATGGGAATAGCCTCAATAAGAGGCCTGCCGTCCTTTTTCCCTCCCTGCACTGGGTGTTGGTTGCTGATGTCCTCAGCTCCGGTCTGTCAGAAAATCAGCCACTGCCTTAACTTACATTATCAGCCTGGTTGATGCAATCTCTTTCTTCCAGATTGCCCCAAAATGGCTGGTGGATGACTTCTGGGACCTGGCAGTGACTCTAGATTTTGAGATGTGACTGTGAATTACACAAAGAAAACATCACCCTTTAACAGTTGATTTTGACGGGGAAAGGTTCTAAAAAAATAGCCACCAAGTTTGGTGAATGATGGTAAGTTTGACGTGTGTTTAAGGATGAGTACACTGCAGAAAGATAAATGAATCGTAATAGATGTGCTGTTATAAATTCCGAATGTCTATATTTGACTATAAATCAAAGCTTTTCAGTTCTTGAACCACAAGTTAAAATGTGCCTCATTCCCACTAACTTTGCACAAGACAAAGGCTCTTCAATTATCTTTTCTGATTTCCATGCAAATCATTGTCATATTGGATTTGGAAGATCAAAGTTTCCCCTTTTTATCAAATTTAAAAATGTGACAGTTGTAAGAGGAGTTACAATGTCTTTGAAGAGAAGTGCATATAAAGAACAAACATGTCACTGTGTAAAGTGATTTGTTATAATGCCACGCCGAAGTCCATGCAAATGTGTAAAAGTCACAAAGAAGGGGAGAGAAAAACCTCTTTGAAATCAAAGGGTGGTAGAAATTTGGTCTTAGATCTTAATCTGACTATAAGTAGCTATTTACAGTACAAAGAGTACAAAGACAAAGCCTACTGTCAGTGTTCACTGGTAAATTTTCAGCATGCAAAGGAAGAAATAATGATGCCATTATGTGGTGTAACCAAACAGTGGAACAGCTTGATATGTTGTAATATCCTCGCTGAGACCTCTGCTAAAACCCATTTCCATAAAAGAAGCGGGGAGCTACGCTTATTAAAGGCAGAACAAGATTTCTCTTCTCTAGAGACCAGGGAGGTGTCTGTGGAATCATCTACACAGCCCCTCTGTGGTATCTATTTCTGAGGCTTCTTTCTGTTCGGCTGCAGAACGAAGGTATTACCAGCCTTCGTTCAGCAAGCTCCTGCGCACACGACAGTTCATTTTCTGCATGATCTCCCAAAAGTCGATACGATCTTGTAAAGACAAATACTAGATAGCACTGGTTAACTGATGCAGTTTGGGGGGAACACCATTAATCATGCTCTCCTGGGGGGCAGGGGTGAGGTGTGGGTCTACCCAGCAAGTCTTCATGCATTAATAAAATCACCAGATGATCTATGAATGAATTCGCAGCTGGCAGCATGGCATTACCCATGGTTCAGCAGGGTTTGGGAGCACTGGTCTGTATCAAACCAGCAGGGAAGTAAGTGGAAAAATCCTTGTTGTTGAGATCATGTGTCTGCTCAATTAAGAAGCTAGAGACAGGTATGTCATTCCAGGTCGACCAGGTTGTAGATGTGGGCACACAGTGTTATTGATGCAAAGCATTCAAATCCAGACCTGCAGTGTGAACAATCTGTTTCATAGTCTTTGCATCGAAATAAGACTACAGTGACCCTCAATCGCCTTAGTATCCTTTAATGTACTTTCTACTTGCAGTAGCTCTTGTGCAACATAAGACAATTACCAGAAAATGCATGAAGCCTGTGCAGAAAAGCCACAGTGTACATATAATTAACATACATTCAGCGGGTGAACGGCATAACAAATGGACCATGTTATCTCGACAGTAAACATACCATAGAGGCTGCTTCAAAAAACATAGAAAAATACTCATGTTTGAGTATGTCAACAGTTTTCCACGCTGTTGTGATAATTGAGGGTTTCACTAAGATCTCTTTCTTTTTTGTATTCCTGTTCTTTTAAACTGTAACACAGATTTTCCCAATCATCTCTGACAACAACCCCCAAGCAGAGATCAGAAAATGTATCCGATCCCAACGTTTAAAAGACAGAAATTATGCATTCACACCTTTCTAACTCCTACATAAAAAGATATTTGAAGAAACAAGCAAGACGCATTTCTGCTGGTGTGGGAGGGTTACAGACTCTTGACATTAACTCATCTGTCAAGTGCATTTAAACTACTAAGAAAAATCACCTACAGAAACATCACCCATATCAATTTATAGTACCATTTTTTACAGCAAACGTTACAGAGTGCTAAATACTGTACGAGAGATGTACCACTTATCTCTCAAGTTGTGTTCTTTTGTCATAGCTCATGTTTTTCAATTTCTCATGAAGAGTAACAGAACATAGAAGGTACCCAGTATCACACTTTTCTGTCAGGCCATTTAAACACTCGTGCACCAAGGCAGTAAGGAAAGCTCTTTGTAATGCCGTTTAATAACACATCTTTGGGACGTTATTTTAATCTCAAACGTTTTGATTTCTATGTTAAGGGCCCGGTAGGTTTTCTTTCATGGGGCCCCAAAATTCTTGCGACGCCTCTGGAGGTCCATGAACAAATTAGTCATATGTTGATTAAATTATGGCATCAGAAGATGACTGGGTCACTTGTCCTGTTGGATTATTTTTAATGCATTTTGAGAGGCAGTGAAATTATGTATTAAGTGACTGCCAGTATTTATCATGGTGCCTTGAAGAATTCTGTCCATTGGCAGAACCTGATGCACAGTGCACTCAAAATGCTCTGTTGTGACGGTGACTCAAACTGGCTGGTATCAGTCCAGGTGTATAAATAGAAATATTTCACTTCTGTTATTGTTTGTTAATTAATTCTATAAATATAAGATGCAGTTAATTAACACCTGCTGAGTGAACAGAGTGGTGCATATTGCCCATCTAAAGCGGAAGCTGTAAAGTGCGAGCTGTACTGTAATTTAAATAGTACTGCAGATGTAAAAACTAATGGTTCAACTTTAACTTTGAAAAAGACAGTTTTGCATGTGACTCTCAACTATATCTTCTGTGAGTGCTAAATGGTTTTTCCAAAACTGTAATTGCTGCATGGATTGTGTTCACTGACGATTCACTCCACAAAGTCAGTGCGGATGATGAGAACACGAAATGACTTTAACACTTGGGTTCGTGTCCCACATTTAGTTTAGGGTACAAAGCGCTTTGGTTAAGGTTAACTTAGGGAAAGATTGTGATTTGGTTAAATGTAGATAAAGAAAATGTCACTGTTGACTTTTTCATAACTTAACCAAGATGAAGAATTTTTCTTCAACCTTAATCAAGTGCCGTGAGTGCATAAACGTAGCCTTAATATCGTGCTTTGTTTGGCACAAGCAGATATTGGAGGCAAAACTAATCAAATACCATTCTTACGTATAAACATTTAGATAAACATCAGATTCATTAAATAATCAAAGTAATCTGAGTGGCTTGAAGTTTCTTTGAAGACATATTTGCTGTTTCAAATTAGTAGTACTGTATAATTTTAATTTTTAGCAGTAAATGATACTGAGATAACATGTCATTTAGGTCTCACGCTCTGTCCTGTACACCGATTGTAGATTTAAGACACTCTTGTCCCCGATTCCTTTTTATGATGCATTTTCAGCAGCCCAGTAATGAAAATGCTGCAGGCAAGATACTGTCATCATAAAGACGGCTACGAAACTGAAAACCCCTGTCTGTTCCTACAGACAATAATGATGCACTAGGCATCAATTACTGTATGTGCTGGTCGGGGATTTCGATGACCTTCTTGGTTGTTCACAGAGGCGTAAATTAATAAGTTATGGATTACTTAGGTCAGTGAACAGTGTATTTGTATCACTGCAAATATGTGAGGTGCTTGAAGCTGTGTCAGCTCATAGAGGAGTGTAAGAGGAGAAAATAGACCAGCAGGTGTGAGATGATTTTGCAGAGTAACCAGAGTAGCTGCTGCTGCTATAGAGTTTGTCCTGCTTCTGCAATGTGGCTTCTGAAAGATAAAATAGACTCTGTTTATTGATCCGACTTCCCTTGTCAGCTGTGCTCTCTCATTTTGGTAGAAGTGTTTCATGTATTCTACTGCATACAGAGTACAATCCAAGCTATCCCATTTCTTCTATCGGAGAAACTGCTACTTGGAGTCTCAACATCCTGACACAGTGTCGGGGCTGAATAGCTTCCATTGTATCTCCACTTATTGCAAAGTGTGAATTGAACATGGTAAATCAGTCTACAATGGAAACTTAATGAATCTGTTTTCACACTGGGAGATAAGCATTATAGCATTAGATGGGAATGAAAGTTTCCATTTGATAAAACTGCGAAGTCTTGTGAACAGCCCTCCAATTGGTGGCGATTTATGGCAGAGAGTTTTGATACATGTGATGAAGAGTTGATAAGAGTTAAGCTGTCCCACAAAACTCAGCCAGCCCACACTGACAGACATGGGAAGAGGGAAGCCTGAGAAATGAAGCACATACAATAGAGTCAATTAATATAATGGAGTCAACAATAGACAATATTCTGTAAATGATTGAAATCAAGCAAGGTGCAGACAAAATATATAATTGAACATAGTTGCATTTCTGATTTTCTTGCGCATCTCCATAGCTGCATATCCAGAGCATCTTTGACTTGTAACATACAGTACTGTATCCAATATACATTCTGAGTGTAGCTCATCTTTGCATGATGCATCATGTTACTAAAGTTGGCATGCTTTGAGAAATAATTAAACAGTATATGGCTTGCCATTACATTTCTGTCCCATTAATGATTTTCATTTATAAATCATCACCTCTTAATTTTGCTTGAGTAAAATTAAATGTTTGCAGCTGATACTTTGTTCATTTGACCTAATCCACTGACTTGGGAGCAGCAGCTCGTGATTTGGGAGCAACAATTCATCTGAGTACTCAGCAAACAAGATGTACAAACATCATCAACAACAGAGTTGATAACAGTGTTATTGGCTTTGTTAGATCCCAGTGAGCAGTGAGTCACTTTCCATAAACAAGAGCCCTACAAGTACAATGAACTTTATTTATTCTCAGGGGAAGTACATAATTGCAGATACAAAGAACACAAATGGACAAAAATAGATATAACATTATCATAAAACTGAGTTTTCGGTGGTAGAGAGGAGTTCTTGGCATTTTTCATTAGCTAATTCACATAGGAGGCCAAATTACAGATTGCACACAAAATGTGCAAATGTGTATTTTACAATCGGCACCGAATGTCAGATTTCACGTGCAATTTCTGAATGGGCCTAACATACAGTATGTACATAGGTGCACAAAATGTGTGTTACTATTTTTTATAAATGACCAGACAGATGTGGAAAGTAAGAAGTAAGTACATTTACTCAAGTACTGTACTTAAGTACAATTTTGAGGTACTTCCACTTTATGCTGCATTGTACTACTACCTAACTATATGTCAGTTGGAATTATTGTAATGTTTCCTTTACGACATTTATTTGACAACTAAAGTTAATGTTACTTTGAAGAACAAGGTTTTACATACAAAACATGATCGGTTTATGAAATGATGTATTGTTGGAGACCATTATTAATATTAACTAAACATTATGTAATATAACTCATATTAAACTGCTGCTTACACAGTAAAGCATCAGTAGCCTAACAATAATTTGTTTGACGGGCACTATTCTGCTCACTAATGAGTACTTTTACTTTGATACTTTAAATATGTTTTGCTTCTACATAAGTAAAATGCAGGACTTGAAACTGAGTATTTGCTATTGCTATTTCTTATTAAAGGTGGTTTATATTCAGTATTGCTCACCAAAACGCGTTGTGTGTATCCTTAAGGTCTAACAAGCGAGTTGCATGCATTTGAAGTTTGAAGTCTAACCATAAGGTCCTTATCTGACACCGAAACCTGTTTACCACTTCCACTATTAACAAACATGTCACCGGAGCTGATACAAGCCAGATGGGCTGATTTTCTTCAACACAATTTTAATCTTCCTAGAGAACTCTTAGAATGGGTTATTGCAGGTTGCCTATTTACTGTCAAACGCTTAGTTTCTATCTCTCTGAGGATCAGGTGCTTCTTAAGAGGAAAAATGAGAGGGCAATTAATGTGTCAAGTTTTTAAAAATTCAAAGAAAGCTATAATAAGATAAAACTTCGTGAGGTTAAAGATAATGGGGAAGGTTAGATGATTAAAGGGCAACACTGTGATCTTCATGGGTATTCTTGAATCCCTGGTCTCTTCGCCTACACGTTGACTTCCTCCATATTTTTCAGATGAAAATCCCCATGTATAATGAAGACCACAGAGAGGAGAGTTGTCTGCTGCCAAGACATCTTTCTAAAATGAATTAAGCTCAAAAATGGCAAGGAGCAGATGGAAAAAAAAAAATGCCCTCGGGAAGACGGAGACCTCAGCATCACCTACCAAAGAATAAACGTAGATTTAGCAAAAAATAATAATCTTACTACTCTTTTGCATAAACTTATCCTGAGGCGAGCATGTGCACCAAAAGGCAGTAGTCCAGAGCTCTTGGCTGTAATAGCTCGGTACTACTTAAAGCTCTATCAGTTTGAATGTTCAACCTGCAGTGTGTCCTGTAAGGCATGCTTCTATTCTGTTGGCTGCACTATTAAATATTTGCCTTATCTGTTCTGTAAGGCTCGTATCATGTCAAATATGGCTCGTCGTGAAGAGAAATCCCATTTTAGCTGTACATTTTTACAACTCACTTAACCACACACACACACACACTCCTCCACCTCTCCTTCTCTCTCCTTCCCTCTTTCTCTCTCTTGCCACTCTTCCCTCTCCAGCTTCCTGTGCTCTCGGATGAGGGTGATAAGTATAATCACGCGTGACTGGTTCAGCTGCTTTCAGCTGCCTGAGCTAAAGAGGCCGACGTATTCTCATGATATCCAGCCACGTATGTAAATGCCAGCGCGCAATCCACACAAGACGCACACACGCACACACACGCACGCACAAATATGCGCATGCCCACACTCCAGGTACTTAATTTTGCATGCCAGTTGTTTATAAAATGCCATAACCATGGGCATATTTACAACAGATGGCAGTTTGAGATCGTTTATGCAGCACTACAAAGAGGCTTTCTCTGTCTCCAGGCAGAAGAGCTCTGCCTAAATGTCTGCGTATAGTCTTGCTGCGGTAGTTAGCACCCTTATTTACACACAATGAACATGCACTCTATGTATGTGTGTACATGCTCAGATCTGCCTGAGAAACTGTGGGTGGGTATGTGGAAGGTGTGCGTTTACAAATTCGCAATGATTACCTCTCGCACAGTCGCCGTGTCTGCCTGCAAGCCTCCCACTATGGCATTAAACAGTGTTAGCCGTCAACAGCATGGGACAAACAGGCAAAAGCTCGACTTGTTTGCAGAAAGAAATAGTAGGCTTGTAGACCGTAGATTGAAATTGACTGCAGGGCTAGTCGACCATTACCATGGTAGAAACCGGCTTCATTTCTCACTGATCTTCACTGAGCGGGGGAAAGTGATATTTAATTGAGTGTATGGACAGTGATCAGTCAATAGGAATCATTTTTCAATCAAATGGAATTTAAATTGAATCCTCGAAAAAGGTGTTGCAGGACGAGATATCGATCACGGGGTGAGATCTTTTTGCACGCTGGCAGTGCTCAAATGTTGCTGTGCATCTTGTCAGCACGGCTGGTGGAGCTCCAAGGGAGTTCCCACTCTATTCCTCAGCACAGAATGAGTCACCAGGGGCAAGATGGAGAGCTCTTTCCCTCAACTCGGCACCCGCACTTAGTATCCGTCAGTGGCTGGGCCGCATATATCAGGCTCAATTAATCAGAAGCCCACCTTCGGAGAATTGTGCCCTGGACCACATTTAAAGGTACCTGCTGTCGTCTGTGCCAGTTGTAACCCTGGCAAGAAATAAGTGGAGCAGGTTGGCCTAACTTGGCAGGGGGGCAAGATGGTGTTAATACAGACTTTGGGAGATGATTTCCTTTGAGGGAGATCCAATCCAGTGTCACAGCATGGTGCTCAGGAAGTGGTTGAGTCTCCAACTGATTTCTGTTTCTAATTCAATCTGTTCCAGATCAGCAGGGGGTCAGTGTTCGTGCCAAGGAGTAACCTTCCATCCTGTTCTCTGGCCACTGGTCCACTGAGGCAATGTTAGGCCTATTGATTAGAGAAGCCAATGGTCAATCATTAAAGGCGTTGAGCGCGAAAGCAGCAGTTCATTTCTCCTTTTTCTCTGTTAGTCTTTCAGCAGTATCTGTAGGACTCAGCTTTTTACTGTCCAGTAAACTATGTCATATACCTGTACCTTTTTTGGCAGAGGCAAAAACAGAATTTCAGTCTCATTATAGTGAACATGTCAGAGTGATCTAGTTAGATATCTTGTTATACTGCTCTGATACATTGCTGCCATCTAGTGCTTCTAATCAAGTGCACAGGTTTATGATGCGTTAATGTAGGCTATACTGTAACCATGTACTAACAGCCTCAGTACTGACCACAAGAATTCCTTTAGCATTCTGGTCACGCTAGTATGGAAATAACACATCCAGTGGATGTAGCTATAATTTCAACTTAAAGCTGCAGCATAATAGCATAATAAATCATTTCAGTATTATTTATGACTTCTACAAATGTGTAATTTTTGCATGCATTAAGCAGGCTGTAAGACGTTATCATATACTTGGGTATGTCTAATCTTAATTAGCAATATCTGTGAACTCATTCAATAATGTCTTTTTATAGCTAAAATAAAGTGAACTTGTAATTGTTTGCAATCAAGAGATCATTGCGGAGGGCAGCTCCTCTGACCTTGTCGGCTACTTTGACAGTAGTCAGCATTAATGGAACGATACGTATCTGGTCCATAGATTTGCTTTTTGTTTGTCATATTGGCTTCCACCCCTTTTTCACAGAATCTCTTGGGCCTTCGGCGAAGATTAATATGTTCACGTTTACTCCAAAACAGAACAATAAAAATGCAGTTTTTCTTCAGCACACTCATTCAAATCCCCCTCTGCTTTGGCCAGTGGGAAGCTTCACTCCTTAGAGATTGTCAAATAGTGACTAACTTGGCAGTAAAGCATTGAGAGAGGACAGAAGTTAACTAAAAAGCTTACTGTAATACCAACATGTGAATATCTAAACTGAAGCAACAGAACAAACCCAGCTATTATTATCATTCATGGAAGATGCCAAAAAACAATAATTCAGTTTTCAAAACCAGTCAAACAATATTCAAGAATCTCACCATCAGTTACTACAATTCTGACACTCTTGTCGCCAATGAAGTGTATTATTCAGCGCGTCTATAAATCCTGATAAAACTGTCCATCTAGTTCCACCTCTCTGTGCCCAGAGAGGAAAACCTAATTGCCACCGCTCCTTTTTCAAACAACCTCTCCCTCTGTTTAATCCAGACTTGTCAGATTAATCTAGAAGAAGTATATTGACTTTCATCCTCGAACGCACATAATACAAATGCCTCTGTCGGGGGTGTAAAGGATAATCAGAAGGAATAAATATTTGAAGGTTTAAGCATTACGTTGCTGCATGGCGATTTGACATCTCTGTTAAATGGGACAACTGGAATAGTTGTGTGATTTTTCCTCCTTCATCTCTGACCTCTCCTTCACAGATCCCACTCATTTCCTCCCTTTCCTGTCTGTCTCCTCCCTCTCTCGTCTTTCAAATCCATCCCAGCCTCTCCCTCCGTCGCCTCCATTTGCTCAGGCGCCTTCTTTAGCTGCCGTTTCAGCTGTTTTATTATTCTTTTCATCCCTCTCTTCTTTCATCTGCTTCTCTAGTTCACTTGTTCGCTTGCAAAGATTTTTGAAGTCTTGAGGTCGTCAAGAAACTTCTTCAACTGTTCACTCCTTTCCTCCAACCATTCCTCTCTCTTTTTCTTACTTCACTCAGCATTTCATCCTCAGTAGTTCCCCATTGCTCACTGTTGAGCTCATCCTTATTTTCCCACAGTTTTGGACTTATTCGTTATTGAGAATTTCTTTGTTCGGTGTCTCGTTTTCTCCTATTTGTTCCATTTCCCTTCTTGCTGTTGGCGCCTTTGGTTGGAGCTCTACTGAATGCATTGCCATGAAATGTTGTACAGACATTCATGTTCCGCAGAGGGTGAACTACCGACTTCTCCTCTAACACCACCATGAGGTTGACATTTATGCTTGTATCTCAGCAACTAGTGGAAGTATTGCCACGACATTCGGTGCAGACCTTCATGTCCCTTTAACGATGAAATAACCCTGATTTATTTGATTTTTTTCTTCTTCACGCAGCGCCATCATCAGGTCATAATGTTAGTGGTTGGGGGTGGTCTGTTGCTCAGTTTTTCATTTCATTGCATTTTCAATCACATCGTTTTCACACGACAAAGAAACACTTTCTGACCGATTTGAGAAGTAAACCACAATTTCAGCTAACGTTTTCTGCTACAGCGGCTCACGATGAGATAGTCATTATGTGCTGAAAACAATCTGCAGTTTTTCTGTGTAATCTGCTGCTCTCACTTGATGGCAATTTGAAAGTTCACTCAAGGATAATAAAGCAACTCATAGTTGTCCTTGGGCCAAAATTTTCAGTAAGTATCACAAATGAAACTTTAATTTAACATATTAATTACTCTGCACTCCACTACTGAAGTATTAGTCATATTAGATTATTTGGGACATAGAATCTGTAATACTGAAGCTCTAGTGTAATGTTAAGTAACGTGTAAACAGTGCGACACTCCTGCAAAATTGAAAATCCCCAGCATGACTTTGTTATACATGTCAATGTTAATAACTATATGCTGTCACTGTAGAGCACTTAGCTACGAGTGTAAATCTCACCGCAGCTTTCCTTGTCTGTTTACACATACGAGCTGACAGATGTACAATCCTCTGCGCCTTCTGCTCTAGAAATGTGCTGCTTCTCTCACTCTGAGTAGCGTCTTGGTGTTCAGACTCCCTCTGCTCGAAAAGCCCTTCCCCTCTACTACCACCTTGACATTCCCACACAGGTAAATACGGTCGACATTCTTTCTGATTGCCACGGTTGCTAGACAGAAGTGACAGGTGAAGACAGCAGCACAGTGAGGAAGATTATGCACAAAGCCTCCTGTGACGAGTTCAAAGCCATCTGTAGGGGTGAGGAAAACCTAGTGACAAAACGTTCAAAAATTTATAATTACGACAGACAGACAGAGGCACGACACTGACAAAATCCCCAAGTCTACCCTTTAACACAAAGATACGTGCAGAATCCTCCGTGATGACTTCAAGTGAGGGGGCATCTTTCAAAAGGCTCAGTATTCAAAATGTTCCTCTGTGAAAACAAGCCAGAGCTGTTTGATTTTCTTGTAGAATATGCAGAGGAATAGTCAACTATTAATTTTATGAAAGTTATGTTACTGGGAATATCACTGAAATAAAACCGTTATGTAAGAAAACAAGATTTTTAAGATTTAATTGAAGATTAAAATATGCACAGATTTGCTCTGTATGCCTTAGTTTATTATAAGTCCAATGTGCAGAACTACAGAAGAGTAACTGCTTATTATTTTCATTATGGATTAATTTCTCGATCATTCAGTTTACTATAATAGAAGACAGAGAAAAGATGCAAATATTTGCATTTTAGAGGTGCAGACCAGTAAAGTTTTGTCATTTTTTTCTTTAAAAAATGACCCCGGAAGATCAATTATTGAAATTGTTGCCAATTTTTTCTTCTCATTTCAGTTATTGTTTCAGCTTTAGTACATTTTAGATGTGCAACACAGTATATAAATACAATTATACTATCATTATAACTATATTGGGTAAAGTCTATATTGAAGATAGACAAACAATGACCAGATATTAATGATACAATATTGACTCGATGTGTCTATCCAACAGCATTAAATATATCACATCACAGTGATAAATAGATGTACGATTTACTACTTGAAATATACAACTCCAAGCATTTGTTTCCAAATATTGTATAAATGTCCTCCTGAGTTCTGGGTATGAAGATGATTATAAGAATATTAGAAGCAGAAACAGAGAAGGCCTCTTCAAGTGCGATGTGGGTGTTTATTTCCAGCTTGGTTTGGGACAGAAAAGGAGCACAGCAGATACACAGTGATGGCATTAAACAGTTCGTCTGCTGCCAGTTTTTCATCTGCACTTCTGAACTTCATTTTCTGTAATCTAAGATCATTTGTTTTATCCCTTGACATAGCCAAGAGGATGTAGAGGAGGAGTGTTTGGAACTGGAGGCTCGATGTTTCAGCTCAAGAGTGAAGGGGAAAATCTGGATGGGGAAAAGGTTTTCTTCTACTTTAACAACCTCTTTAACAGCGTGTTCTCAGTCATTTTATGATGGAAAACAGAGTGGAAAAAATGAGGCCAACCAATAACAGGAATAAATCCATGATTTATTCTGTGTCATGCACCGTGTTGTGTGGTTTGAAATACGTGTCACTTGCGAGTCAAGTATTTTTATAGTGTGGTGTATGTTCTTTAAGTTATACCTGTCTTAAATAGTTTTTTTGCCACTCAGAGGGAGCAGAAACAAGCTGTAAACACTACATGGAAAGATTATTGCCTTTTTAAATCGTTATGGTGGACCTGAGAGCAAACAGTTGCTTTACCAATCCAACAGATATGGAGCCATTAGCAGTCATTTGGAGTCGTGTTTCTGTCCGCCTGATGAATCTACTGTAAGTCCAATATTCACTCTCAAAACCTGAGGGAAATATCTGGCCCTCTACTTGCTAAATGATCCACTATGTTTACCAGCTAGTCACTGACTTTGTCTGTCAGGTGTAAGTGGTGTACAGTGGACTCATCAGTGCTTTTGAATGCAGCTGCCTGCAGCTGGAAACGGGGGTCGATGGGAGTGTAGAGATTTGAAAAACACAGTAATGTTGTTGGCTATAAAGACGAAACAATGGCCTGAAATAAGCTATAAAGAGGAACTGCAGAGTCCGGATAATTCTCTGACAACTTATTCTGACAACTGAACTATTACAACATCTGTAGTACATGCAAACCATTTTTAAATCAAATTTGTACTGTGCTGCTTTCAGACAAGACTTCTTGAGACTTCAAGCACAAGGTGGAATTTAGACACACACCACTTCCCTCAACAAATTCCCACATTTGTAAAAAAACAAACGTAGCAGATTCAAACGAATGTCTGTCCTTTCACATCCAATATAAAAAAACATAGACGCAATAAGTGGTAATAGCAGACGGGATTAATTTTGCCCGACCATTCATACAGAACTGCTTCAACTCAGCAGGCATGAAATTCTTGTTTCAGAAACCCGCCACATTCCAATGGGATTTAGGGCTTTGACAAGGCCATTTCAAAACTTTAAATTCTTCTCCTTCAGTCATGTTGGTTTTGTGTCTCTGATCATTTCCTTGCCACATGATGACCCTTTTGCACCTCAACTGCAGCTGCAGAAAGCTACCTTTTATATTCTCCTGTGAGAAAATCAGTGTGTTTCTCTTCAGAGCAGGATTCATGGCTCATCCAGTAATTGCAAGCTGTCCAGGTTGCACTTATGTGCCCTTCTGCCTGTTACTATTTCTCATATTCCACTGGAACTTTATGTCAGACTTCTGAAAAGTATCTTGGTGCTTTTTTCATTCCTTATTTTATACGCAGTGTAGTGGTTTTTGCCTGGATGTTGTTCTTACTTTAATTTGCTTTTGGAAAGATTTTGGGATATTTACTGATATGTAGCCAACAGTGTGATTGGTATTTGGGGTGTGGTCTAACTCCCAGAGCTTGGAGAAACCTTTATTGTGTAAGATTATGAAACAAAAGTAAAATTAAAAACCTACTGAGGAAGTCAGTTGAACCGGACAAATGAAAATTAAAGACGCCTAAAGTTCCACCTAGTTCTGTAATACATACACAAATGAACAGTGAATGTACAGTATCATGTTGGTGTATGGACAACATGTGCATCTTCCTACAGTTTGTGGTCATGTGCATGCGGTGCATGTGCAAAGTGCCACCTACAGAGGTCACCATTGGCATATAAATTATTGATAGGTTTTAATACATATGGCATGTGACATATGGCAGGGAGAGACGCCGTTACATTTCTTACTTGACACAGAAGGAGTGGTTAATCATTTGTGCTAAAATGGAAAAGATGCCACCTCTATTCTCCTGTCAAAGGAATGTAGAAACATGGAGACAAACTGACAAAAATAGTGTGTGTGTGTGTGCGTATAGAGATATACAAGCCATATTTGTATTGTTGTTAAGAAGAGCAAGTAAAAGAAGATGATTTTGTGTATTTCACATAAAGAAATGAATCTGCGGTGAAGTATCACTCCCTCTGGTGGCCATAGTGGAGATCCCAACTCCTCAGCAGCAGTGAAATGAGTTCAGCTGATTGCTTTGCATCACATACAGTTTCAGCAGGATTTAATGGCCATGGTTTATTCTTGTGGTTAATGCTTTATTCTGCAGGTCCTTTATTTCCTAATAGGTTTCCTGGAATAAACTCTGTAATTAGATAATGGAGACAAAGTTTAGTAAGTTACTTTAGTTTTGTTTGTTTAGTTGAGTTTGTAATTGATTTCCAGAATTTTTTTTTTAAAGATCTACCCCATTTAAACCCAAGCAAATATTAATTTATCATTAATTAATCACTGGAAACTTTACTTGTCATATATGTTGAATTTAATACTGCTGTGCACTGACTAAAAGTCTCACGGTAGCTAGCTTGCCATTTGAATTAATTAGGAATGTACCAAATGGTCAGTCTCTTTTTTTTCCCCCATGTTTAGTGCCAAATGACATGGTTCTTTCCAGGAAACTTCCTAGAAAATTCTTTGGCATTTACAAACCCGTGAAATAAAGTGTAACCTTCTTGTGCTGCTTTTGGCTTTGACTTGCACATTGCCCTTTTGTGTTGAGAATGTGTCTTAAGATTGTCAACTTCTCAGTGGACTAATCATTGTGAACAAACCATCATGGTCTTGTAAACAAGCTAACATCTCCTGGAATCCAACCGTAGTAGTTGCCAAATGTTTAAGGTCCAGTGACTTCAGGGGGCCGGAGGGGACATTACCACCGCCTGCCGTGTTTGCAGACATTTGTGGCTGCAAGTCAATGCAAACTGAATCACAGTAGTTTATAGTATGCATGTTCTGTGGTGAAGCAGACGTGTGAGGCTTGCTAAAAGTGCTGTCTTCAGTACTAAGGGCTGCTGCTGTAAGTCACATGACCTCTAAATTTCATCCTTAAAATCACAAACCTATTGTAGTTATTGTTTATATCATAATCGGCGTGCAGTTTAGATTGAGACTAATGTTTTACAAACACTATTCCAAACTGTTCTCAATGTTATTAATGCTTGTAATGTATTTTGACATACTGCATAGGGTCAGCAATATGGTAAAATTAGGTGTATTTCAGGTGAACAAAACCCATCTGTACCCATCCCTGAGTCGTTACATTAACATATGTGGCTGTTTAAGCAGTTTGCTACCAAATATATTTCAGCCATGTGTTTCTTCATCTTAATTCTAAATTTCCAGCCACAACTGCTGCAGTAGGGACTGAGACTAAATGGTTCAAAACAAAACTGTCACATTAACTTATATTTGGAAACAAATAGGTCCCAGGCCTCACCACAGGACAAACAAGTACACACATACACACACACACACACACACATCGTGGCCATGGGACTACAAAGTACTCAACCTTGGAAGTTCAGCAGAGGTGAATCACAAACTGGTCTGAATGATCCACAGGGAAACCACACTAATGAGCCTTGAAGTGAATCGGTACGAGAGTCGTGGGATTAGGGGAGTGTGTGTGAGAGAACAGGTGTGTGTGTGTGTGTGTGTGTGTGTGTGTGTGTGGACATGAAGATGGGAGAGCATGACAAGCAGTGTGTGAAGTGAACATTTCCCACCACACAGCTGGTGATGGTTACCATGAGAACCAACAGGGGCAGATGGTGCCCAAATGGTGCCTGGGCGACACTCACAGTCAGTCACTCACACTCACACACTCACACTCGCACACACACACTCTCTCGCACACACACACACACACACACACACATTAACTCAGAGTTCATGGTAAAGACTTGGCAAGCATGTGATTTATTTTGTACTAATGTTTTTGTATGGCACTGTGTGTTGTGCTTTCTATTAATTTAGGCGTGGTGTACTCTGGCAGGTGATGAATTCAAACATGAAACATCAAACACAAGTGAACAAGAGTTCAAACTCCAAAGAAAACAGTCTGGCCTCAGTCCGTTTGCTTCTGTTTGGCACAAGCAAACCAGTAGTTACGGGTGTGGTTCCTTAGAGCATCAGGCACTTATGCTAATGGTTTGTGGTTGTGCAGCTACAATGTCCAACGATTTAGCGTGTCAGTTGTTTAGATCCACTATTAATATGTTTTGTTTTGAAGAATAGATTAGTCAGAGCTCAACATTTCTTGCATATTTTAAAGATATCCAAGAAGCAAGAGGGAGAATGGATTAGAATTCGTACACAGTACATGCTTTTTGATATTATGTATTTTTGCATTGAAACCCTCTTGTTTTGAGGTTGAAAGCTAAGTGAGAAATGTAATTCAGTGTACCTAATGAATGTGTTCTTCGGGTGAAAGTCCCGTGGTGGTGTAGTTGATCATTTGGCCTGTAACAAGACCTGGTCGAGCCCTCGTCCCGGCTCGCTCACAGCTTTATAAAAATTAGCTTTTTTTTCTCTGAATCTTTAGATTTATTTGTCCATGGAAGGGTTATGATAAATACTTTTCAGCACCATTGTGCTTTATGTTACCATCATAAACATGGCTGCAGTGGAAAGAGAGAATAAAACATTTTCTTCTAGTTCGCCCTCACAGATTTACCTTATCAGTGTTGTAAGGCTGCCACAGTCTGTCTATTTCATCCTCAATGCAATATCTTTCTAACACTTGAGATTTGTGCATCTGTTTATCTTCTTTATAAGACCATTGCATAATTCTGTGTCTGTGCTTATAGATGTGTGTGTGTGTGTGTGTGTGTGTGAGAGAGAGTCACAGAGCCACAGCTGAGCCTCGGGGCTTTGGCTCCAGAATTGTGGCAATTGATTTGGCCAAATGTACCGGGTCAGACTGTGGAATAACAGACATACAGAGAGAAAGAAACAGCAAGAAAGAGGCCGAAACAGAGGCACGCAAGGAGAGGAACAGAGAAAGGGACATGACGGACACAGAAAGTGTTTTTTATGGGGTCAGGCGTGGATTGAAAAGAAGGTGACAAAAGGTATAATATGTAAGAATAAGAAGAGTGCAATCTTTATATTTTTTGATTTTTCAAGCTCTGTTGCAACATTTGTATTGTTCGATTCTGTCCATCCTCAGAATGACACTTGGAAGGTGCAAGAGTTGGCTTCGGGAATTAGTGTGTGGATGCACTGTACATACATGCACAGTACAGCAGACACGAAGTTGAGAGAGTTCTGATTAATTAACATACTGAATGAAACACCTTTTGCAGCAGTGCTTTTAATGATGATTTAGTCAAAGTTCTTATTTTGTCTACTCAGGGTAAATGTTTATGCTCAGTATATAATGTTATTTTACCAGCTGCGACCCAGATTAAGCTGAATTTCACTAGGTGTGGGTGTCCGTTTTGTGTGTGTGTGTGTGTGTGTGTGTGATGGAGTATAAAGCAATGAGGAATCGTGCAGCGGCAGAGTTTGTAATTTCAGGCTTTGACGAGTGTGAAGCTAGTCCCGGCGTGGGATGCACCATGTGTGTGAAGTTGGAGTGCGAGTGTCTTCTTTTAATTCGAAACATGCACATGTCCATACGCATACGCACGGAGTACATGTATATTATAACCACTTTCACTTCTACACATATTTACCCTCACACAAAAAAGTCTTTCTCTGTATCTCTCTCACACACACACACACACACACACACACACACACACACACACACACACACACACACACACACACACACACACACACACACACACACACACACA